>JAAAKG020165771.1:0-28386 GCA_010014905.2 Druon quercuslanigerum
CTATGAAGCTCAGGGTTGGGCGCGAAAATGGAAATTTCGATTTTTGGCCACGGTTTTGGGGGTTTTGAACCACTGTGGCAATGGTGAATATAAATTAAATCATGATCTTTGAAATTGAACTGTACTTTAAGATTTAAAATGTGAAGAATAATTGATTTGACAAAACGATTTTAAATCCGTTCAAAATGTAAGATTTTGCAGATTTGAACGTTAAAAATTAAACTGTTTCAAATGGAAAGTCTTATCAGTTAAATAAATGTAAACGCCCGATTGCGAATTTTAAAATTATTTTCAATTTTAACATATTTTCAAAACAATATATTCATAATTAAAAGCTTTTACTAATATTATTTCAGTCTCAAATATTCAATTTTTAAGCAATTCAATTTGAAATTGTTTAATTACGAAAAATAACATTAACATAATATTTATAAATATATGACTGTTTATTTAAAATCAGTAATTATAAATTAAATATTAAAACTAAACAAAAAAATTCATCTTTGCAATGTTGATTTTTCTCTATACAAAAATTTAATTTTTAAGTCAAATTGTTGAATTTTTATGTATAAATAACAATGGAACACCTATTATTTTTAGAAAAAATTCGAGTAAGTTCAAGAGATATTTAGAAGTATTGAAAAAATTCCAAATTAATGTAAACTTATCTAAAATAATTTAAACTAAGTGTCTACGTGTACCGACAAAATCCGGCTATTTGTACAACAAATTCAGTGTAAATAGCCCAGCATAATTGAAAACAAAATATAGATTTTGGTATATTTCTAGCAAAAAATTTAGAAGCTTTTTAAGAATTTTGATAAGCTTCAGAAGAATAAAAAACATTTTCGGTTTTTAAATAATTAGTTAAATTGTAATCTTTTTAAATTATATTATTCAGTTTATAATACGCAATCCGAAAATCTTTTGCTTTAAAAATTTTCCATTGTAGATTTTTAATTTTTAAGCGTACATTTTTCATTTAAAGAATTTAAAAGTTCAGTTTTAAAAACTTAAAAGAATTGGAATTTAGAAGGTTTTTGATAAAAAAACATTTTTAGTTTATCAAATGTGAGTATGAATTAATTAATGATTCTTAAATTTAAACTAAACTTTAAGATTCAAACAGTAAATAATAATTGATTTTACAAGACGATTCGAAATCAAAGGCTTTTATTAAATTAAAAATAGTATTTCAGTCTAAAATATTCCATTTTTAAACCATTCAATTAGAAATTTTTCAATCAAGAAAAAGAACAAAAAACTTAATATTTAGAAATATCTGACTTCATTTAAAAGCAGTAATTAAAAATTCAAAAATTAATTAAAATTTTGAAATGATTTTGGTGCAACTATTCCACGGCCTAATTTAAAAACAAATATAGATTTTGGCAGATGTCGAACAAACAATTTAGAAGCTTTTTAAGAATTCTGAAAGGCTTTAGAAGGATAAAAAACATTTTATAGAAAAATTGAAAATGATTTTTTATTTCGAAAAATTAATTTAAAGAGAATATTTCAAAAGATTTACAAAATTATTAAAAATCAATTTGGAGGATTTTAAGGAAATTTTTTTGAATTTTGCAGGATTTGAAAAAAATTCGTAGGGAAAAATTTTATGAAAAATTTCGAATAACTTTAAAAGATGCTCAGAAGTTCTGAAAAAAAGTTTAAATAATTAAAAATTTGAAAAAATCTCAAACAACATGTAAAGTGTTTCAAGAGTTTGAAATAAAATTTTAAATAAAGGTTTTTAAGCATTTAAAGGATTTTTAAACTATTTAAAATTACAATTATTTTTAATGGAAAATAATAACGTTGATTTATATTTTTGGAAGTCAGGGAATTTTTTCAAGAGCGTAGTTCATTTTTTTTAAAATTGCAATATTAAATGGAATAACACGCTCTTTTGTTTGAAATCAATCTTTGACTGAAAGTTCAGTTTATTGAGTTTATTTCAAGTGCAAATGGAACTATTTTGTTGAAAATTCGTTTCTTGTTTTTTTTTTTTTTTGAAAATTAATTTAATACTTAAAAAATAACTATTTAATATTTGGTTGAAACCTTATTTTTGGTTGAAAATGTTGACCTTTTGTTATAAATCAATCTTCTGGGCTGAAAATAATTATTTTTATGGAAAATTTAATGATTCTATTTTAAGGCTCATCAATTTATTTCAAAATTCATGTTTTTAGTTGCAAATTCAATTATTTAAGTTGACGAATTCGTAGCTTTGGTTGAAAATTCATTTTTAACTGAAAATTTAACTGTTCAATTTTTATTTGACAGTTTATCTTTTTAATTTAAACTTCATGTATTTTCAATCTTTGTCTTCGTTGATAAAAATGATTCTTCTATTCTATTTTTCTTTGAAAATGGATATTTTTGGTTTGAAATTGAACTATTTGGTTGAAAATTTGTATTATTTGTATTTGATAATGTAAATATTTTGTTGAACATACGTATATTTTTACTTTTTAAATTAAATTTTTTTGTCTACATGGTCTAAAAATAGTAGAAAATTCATCCTGTTGGTTAAATTTAAAACTACTTTGTTCAAAATTGAAATATTATCTCAAAGATTCATCTTTTTGTTTGAAATTCATTTATTCGAGTTAAATATTGATCATTTTAGTTTAAAATTCATTAATTTGGTTAAAAATTTAACTATTTAGTTAAAAATAGGTCTTCTTAAGTTAATAAATCATATATTTAATTTAGAAATCGTCTTACTTGCTAGAAAATTATATTTCCTGTTTGAAAATTAATGGTCTTGTTTAAAAATCCATTTTTTTGCTTAAAAATTCAAGTATTGCAATTAACAATTGATCATTTGATTAATTTATTCATATTTTTGATTGAAAATAAAACTTTTTTTTTAAATTAAATTTGTTTAAAAAATAAATCTGTTTTATTTTTTTTAAGAATAATTTTTTTAACTGAAAATTTAACTAATCTATTTTTGGTTGAAAAATGATATTTTTTAGTTTAAAATATGAGCTATTTGTTTGAAAATGGTTCTTTTTCAGTTGAAAATTCAACTAATTGTTTGAAAATTCATGTATCTTTTTGAAAGTCTAAATTTATACGTGAAAAGTTAAGAATTTTAAGCGGGTAAAGTTAATTTTTAATACTCAATTAATTATTTTTATTATATATAAATTATTAATTAATACTCAATTTTAAGTATGAGTAGATAAAATAAAAATGTCTTTAAATTTTTATTCAAATTCATGTACTTTAGAGTCAAATTCGAGAAATGATTAATTATTTTTTTAGCATTGTTTTTTAGCATCATTAAATTATTTATTTAATCTATCGTGCTAAAATATTTAGGAATATTTTGTAATATTAATTAAATTCTTATAAAATAAAAAGGGACATTATTTGTAATAAACTCGCGAAAAATCATACCTGGAAAAAGCTTGAAATACCTGGAAAAAGCTTGAGATACCTGGAAAAAACTTGGAATTGCCAGGGAATTTTTTTCCAGGATTTGAGTAGTCACCCTGTGAATCATTAAACTCTATAATTGATAAAAATTTATATTTTAAATTTGGCAGTTTAACTGCATTTAATTTCAATTTTTTTAGTTGATGAAAATAAAACTTTTTTTTTAAATTAAATTTGTTTAAAAAATAAATCTGTTTTATTTTTTTTAAGAATAATTTTTTTAACTGAAAATTTAACTAATCTATTTTTGGTTGAAAAATGATATTTTTTAGTTTAAAATATGAGCTATTTGTTTGAAAATGGTTCTTTTTCAGTTGAAAATTCAACTAATTGTTTGAAAATTCATGTATCTTTTTGAAAGTCTAAATTTATACGTGAAAAGTTAAGAATTTTAAGCGGGTAAAGTTAATTTTTAATACTCAATTAATTATTTTTATTATATATAAATTATTAATTAATACTCAATTTTAAGTATGAGTAGATAAAATAAAAATGTCTTTAAATTTTTATTCAAATTCATGTACTTTAGAGTCAAATTCGAGAAATGATTAATTATTTTTTTAGCATTGTTTTTTAGCATCATTAAATTATTTATTTAATCTATCGTGCTAAAATATTTAGGAATATTTTGTAATATTAATTAAATTCTTATAAAATAAAAAGGGACATTATTTGTAATAAACTCGCGAAAAATCATACCTGGAAAAAGCTTGAAATACCTGGAAAAAGCTTGAGATACCTGGAAAAAACTTGGAATTGCCAGGGAATTTTTTTCCAGGATTTGAGTAGTCACCCTGTGAATCATTAAACTCTATAATTGATAAAAATTTATATTTTAAATTTGGCAGTTTAACTGCATTTAATTTCAATTTTTTTAGTTGAAAAGTGTTAGTAGCTTTCATTTTACACGTGTAAATTATTGAGCATTTGAATAAAACATTTTTGAATTTAAAAACCTTTTAAACTTTTTTAAATTTCATTAACCGTGAAAAATGTTTGTGAGTCGGTAAAAAAACCGGGAATTTTTTTCTTTCACTAAAACGGCCACCCTGACAAGGTTTTGGAATCCCTGAAATCTTTTGCAGGTGACACTGAGCCTGAAGAATTAATTAATTATTGTAATTTTGTGCAGCCTGCGGACCTGAAGAAGCGAATAGAGTCCTTGATCGACAGAGACTACATGGAGCGGGACAAGGACAATGCAAATCAGTACAATTACGTCGCGTAACCTCGACCGCATGCCAAAGTATCAACGAGGTGGAAGGAACATCATTACGTTTTCTACAAAGACCAACTGGTTTACATTGACGCTAGCCATCTCCGAAGGCAATTTCACAAAGAGAGAATTAAAATCTCTCGATCGAGTCAGTGTCGCCTTGTGTTTTCTTCTTCTTCTTCTTCTTCTTTATCAGTTCGAGAAAACGAAAGTCGGAAGAAACTAAAGCGTTGGACAGTGGAGACTTAAAAGTATGTCGTGTGAGCAGTGCTTTTATTTACTTTTCTTGTCTTGATTTTAGATTCTGCTGGCGGGAGGAGGGGGGGGGGGTACACGAGAGAATATCACTAGTAATGTATCTGTTTTACATAACAAAAGTTTTTTTTTCCTTCTTCTGCAATCCATTTGATTCGAGTTTCAAGAAAATGATGGAATATTGTTTTCGTAAATTGTGAAAACTCTTTTCATGAATTGTGAAAACTCTTTTCGCCACTTTCTCACTCGAAGACTGTGAAAGAAATCAGTGTGGAAAACGATTGGGTAGAAAGTGAAATTAGGTTACAAGGCACCCTTGTATTTACAGAAATGATCGGTATGCGAGGATTTTTTTTTAGAATACTTTCACGTGCCTGTTTCTTCAGAGATTCGTAACTAAGATTATTTATTGAATACAACTAATAAAAAAAACAAGGTGGACAGTAGCCAGCAATTATAAAATTGAGTCAAGTGCTGTCTAGCTATTTTTTGTATAATAACCTTCAACTTCGAAATCTTACTTGACAGTAAAATGTAGACGGAAATTTTGCGGCACAGAGGCATAAGTGCTTTCGAAAGAAGAAATATAGTATCTTATTTTTTGCCTTTTAATGCAAAGAAAAAAACACTTCCCGGGGCTTCGGTTTAAGCCGGAGGTGTATATCATTTTTGTTAATTTGTACATTTCTTTCTATTTCCTAAGCCTTATGATGATCTAACTACAAATTGACTTTTGATCGACTGAGTCGAGAAAAGAATTAGATTTCTTTATCACCAAGATACTGTGTGTAAATTATCAGAATCTTTTTGTAAGGAAGGATCTTTCAAATACTTTTGGATAAAAGGCATAATTGAGTCTTTAAAAAAGACGATTTTTCTATGGCATTCGTACAGACGTAGTTTTCAAAAGTGCACCCATTCCTCGTGCAATTATGGGTTGAATTAAAAAAACGGTATTCAATCTTCTTTTCTTTTTTGATTTTTGTTTTTTTTTTGTTTTTTTTTCCTGTTTTGTTTACTCAAAACCCATTTCCGTACTGACTGCGCGCCACGGCTAACATCTAAATAAAGTAGTTTAAATTATGGCAGATATTGTGTGAATAAGAGGAAAGCGTGAATATAAATAAATAAATAAGAGGAATAAAAAAAAATAGTTGACAAAGTAACACGAGTACTTGAGACTCTATAATATTGTAGGAACCGACCGACTGTTAATTAAAATTTGAAGGGTACTTTGTGAGCAATATTAATTTGCCGGAATAACAAGGGGGAGGAGGAGGAGGAGGAGGATCGTACAATGATTTATAGTTTTGTGTCTCAGTGTTATTTATAGACTAGCTTCTGTTACTGGGAATTTTATATAAACAAAGAAGTGAGGAGGAGAGAAGATAAATGGGTGAATAGCGAATTTTAGTGAGAAATTCGGCGCAGAATTTTATTACAAATGCAATCGCGACGAAATGCAGTAGACAGTTACTTGAGAATGTTGCTCATCGAAATTTAGTAAAAGTCGAATTAATCGATTATTTATTTATCGAAAGCAAAAGTGAATCGCGATGCGGATAAATCCAAGAATCGCATCTCACGTACTTTATACTGCATTTGCCTTGAATAAATAGGTTATGCTACAAAACTTATTTTTATGTAATATTTCCTAGAATTTGTCAACACTGTAAATAGCTTAAGGTTCCGTATTTGTAATAAAAAGAAACGAAAAATTCAATATATCTAGATAGTTATCTGAAATTTATTTTCATCGAATGTCATTTTATTTACAGGCTGTTCAGCGTTCTTGAAAACCTTGAAAACCTGCGAATCTCCTTTAATTTTTTAACCAGTACCATGAATTTTGTATTTTTGTTCTAGGTTTAAAACGAGGGTTTGACGACTCGGTTTTTGCGAATATAACAGATTTTAAAAGGGTACAAAATAATTCTAAAGATTTTAGAATATTTGAAAGTTTTTGTAAAATTCAAAAGGATTTTGAGCATTTCAGAAATATTTCACAAAATATTTAAAAGAAGTCATAAGGATTTCAGAAAATTTCAAGAATTTCAAATGCTTTAAACAATTCCAAATATTTTTTATAAAATTCACAAATATTCCAAAGATTTTAGCGAACTTTAAAAAGATTTCATGAAGATTTCAAATATTTAAACGATTGCATAAAAGTTTCATTAAGATTTCAAATTCAAAGAGTGCAGTACACCAGATTTCAAAGATTTCGAAACATTTCAAAGATTTTAAACAATCTCAAAAATTTGTTTAGGAGATTTCAAACATTTCAATAATATTTCTAAAGATTTCTTAAAGATTTTAAAAGATTTAACAAATATTTCATAAAAATTTCATAAAGATTTAAAATTCAAAGATTTCAAATTTGTTTGGAAGATTTCAGAACGGTTTCAAAGATTTTACCAAAATTTTAAAAGATCTCAAAAGGTTTCACAAAGATTTCGCAAATACTTTAAAGATTTCATAAAAATTTCATAAAGATTTCCAATTTGTTTAGAAGAGTTCACAGAGATTTTTCAAATATTTCTAAACATTTTCAAGATTTTAAACGATTTTAATTTGTTTAGGAGATTTCAAATATTTCTCAAAGATTTTAAAGATTTTTTAATGCTTTTAAATGAATAAAAAAGATTTTACAATAATATATCAAAGATTTAATAAAAATTTGATAAAGATTTAAAATTCCAAGATTTCAAATTTGTTTGGAAGATTTCAGAACGATTTCAAAGATTTTACCAAAATTTTAAAAGATCTCAAAAGGTTTCACAAAGATTTCGCAAATACTTCAAAGATTTCATAAAAATTTCATAAAGATTTAAAATTCCAAGATTTCAAATGTGTTTAGATGGTTTCACAACGATTTTTAAGATTTTACAAAGTTTTCAAATATATAAATATATTTTAGAATTTTTTAAAGATTTTACCAAAATTTTCAAATATTTCACGAATATTTGAAATATTTTAATGATTTTAAATAAATACAAATTAATTTAATAGTTTTAGAAATTAGTTAACGATTTCACAAAGATTTTAAAGATTTCATAAAGATAACAAATTCCAAAATATTTAATTTTTTTACAAGATTTCACAAAGATTTAAAATAGTTTACAAACATTGAAAGCATTTTAGATATATTTCCAAAGATTTCTAAAAGATTTACCAAAATGCTAAGAGATTTCAAAAGGTTTCAGAAAGATTTCGCAAACATTTTAAATATTTTAATTACTTTAAAAGAATAGAAAACATTTCACAAATATTTCAAAGATTCCATAAAGATTTCAAATTCAAAGATTTTAAATTTGTTTAGACGATTTCACATAGATTTTACCAAAACTTTAAAAGATCTCGAAAGGTTTCACACAGATTTCGCAAATATTTAAAATATTTTAATTATTTCAAAACCATACAAAATATTCCGCAAATATTTCAAAAATTTCATAAAGAGTCAAATTCAAAGATTTTGAATTTTTTTCGAAGATTACACTAAAATTTCAAACATTTCATAAATATTTCAAAAGATTTCTCAAAGATTTTACTAAAATCTTAATAGATTTCACAATTATTTCAAATGGATACAAAAGATTTGACAAAGATTTCAAATTTGTTTAGAAGACTTCAAAAAGATTTTAAAGATTTTTCCAAAATTTTGAAAGATTTCAGAATGTTTGACAAAGATTTCCACGGATTTCAAAAATTCTAATTATTTCAAAATAATACAAACGATTTCACAACATTTTAAAAATTTCATGCAGTTTTCAGATTCAAAAATTTTAAATTTGATTAAAAGATTTCAAAAGATTTCTCAAAGACTTTACTAAAATTTTAAATATTTCCCAATGATTTCAAATGAATACAAAAGATTTCAAATTTGTTTAGAAGATTTCAAAAAGATTTGACCAAAATTTTAAAATATTTCAAAATGTTTGACAAATATTTCAACGGATTTAAAAAATTGTAATTATTTCAAAAGAATACAAACGATTTCACAAACATTAAAAAAATTTCATACAGATTTCAGATTCAAAGATTTTAAATTTGTTTAAAATCAAAAGATTTAAAAAGATTTCACAAAGATTTCAAAAATTTTTACAATTTTAAAAGAATACAAAAGATTTCAACTTTTCTTGATTGGAAATTCATCCTTTTAGCTGAAAATGAACTTTTTTGTTGAAAACTCAACTGTGTTCTGAAAAACTTGTCTTTTGTGTCTTCGAGGTTCAGCTTCTTTTAAATGATAATTTATTCCATTTTTTGATAAAAATTCATCCTTTTATATTTAAAAATTCAACTGCTTTGTTGGAACTTTATGGGATTTGTTGAAATTTGACCTTTTTGGTAGAAAATTAATCTTCTTGATAGAGAATTTAACTATTTGATTGAAAAATAAACTATTTTTTTTTGTTGAAAATTTGTCTCTTACGTTAAAAACAGAACTACTTTGTTGAAAAGTTGTACTTTTTTTGTCTTGAATTTTTTTTAAACTAAAAATTCAAATATTTGGTTGAAAATTAACTTTTTTTGTTGAAAACTCATATTTTCGGGTGGAAAATTCATATTTTTGGCTTTAATATTTAACAGGTTGGCAGAAGTTTAATCTTTTTTATTACATAATTTGACCATTTGGTTGAAAAATAAACTATTTAGCTAATACTTAATTATATTGTTCAAAATTCGTCTCTATTGCTTGAAAGTTATCAACTATTTTATTGTAACTTCAACTGTGTGGTTTTATTTTGTATGTTTTTCATTTTTATTTACTTGAAAACTACAATATTTTCTTAAAACATCATCTCTTTTAATTGAAAATAGACTATTTTCTTGAAAATTTAATATTTTCCGAATTTAAATCTCAAGAATTAAAAAAAATTTCCGATTTTAACTTTGTATATTAATTTGATTTGTAAAAAGTTACTCCTCTATTATTGATTTATTTTCGCTTACAATTTTTTTAATTCAAACGCTCAATAGTTTGCACTTATTAAATGGAAATTTTTAACAGTTTTTTTTATTGAATGTTTTTTTATTCAAACGCTCTAAATGGAAGAACGATAAAAAATTAATCAATTTTCAAAATTATATCATTTTAAGCAATTTTAAGTTAGACACATTAAAAATTAAAAATTCTGTTTAAACTGCACAAGTTTTTAAGTGAAAATTAAATTATTTTAATTTTAAGTCGTTACAAATTAATAATTATTCAATTGTTATTTATATATCAAAAATTGTTTTGAAATATTTTCAAGCATTCTCTTAAAACTTTTTAAAATAAAAAATCCTTCAAAAGCTTCAAAGTTTTATTTCAAAATGTTCTATTTTAGAATGATTTGATTTTTTTCAAAATTTTCCCGAAAAATTAAAAAATTACCCTCAAATCTTCCAGGTTAACTTTTTAGAATTTCGAAACTCTTTTCAAATATTCTTTTAAAATTAATTGTTCAAAATAAAAAATAATTTTCAATTTTCCTAGGGGTCTTTAATAAAATTGGTTATTTTTTTGAACCCTTTGAAAATGCCTTCAAACTATTTTTGTTGTTCGAAATCTTCAAAAATCTATATTTTGTTCTAAATTTTTTGAAATCTTCAGGTTTTAAATTATTTTTAAACTTTTTAGAACTTCTAAATATCTTCGAAACTTGCCTACATTTTTAGCAAATCAATAATGGCTCCACTGTTATTTATACATAAAAATTGAACAATTTCATTTACAAATAAAAATTTTTTAAGTAGAAAATTAGGTTTGTGACGTTCAAAGTTTAAATTTAGCAAACAATTCATTAAATAGCTTATCAACTGATCAACTAAAAACGGTTTTATTAAAAAAAAAATGAATTTCCAACGCCATTAATTTTAAATTGTTTAAGCCTTTAAAACTGATTTTAAAATTCATTTGATTGAAAAAGTACCCTTAAAAATGAAGACTTAAAATGGAAAATTTGCATGGTAATAGATTTTAGAACTACAAATTGTATAAAGAATTATTTCATAATTGAAAAAGTAAACAATTGAACTTTTAAAAAAATGTTTAAATCAAACCTATTTCAAATTGCGTTATATCATCTGATATTTCAAGTGATTGGATAGATTTTTCTTCTAAAAAAATCCAGACTTAAAGTTCCTTATTTGCAATAAAAAGCAACGAAAACTTAAATATACCTAGAAAGTTATAACAAACTTATTTTCATCGAACATAATTTTATTTACAGAAAAAAGCTTAAAGCTTCTAATTTTAAAAAGTTTTATTCTCCTTAACAATCTTATCAGTCTATTTTTTCCTATTCGAGAAAAATGTCGGTATTTACAATATTGAAAAACTAAAAATTACAAAAAGTATTACATTGAGAGTTTCTTCTTCATGACTTGTACTTGGTCGTTTTTCATATCAATTTCGTTAAGTAGAGATTTCGCAAAATTAGACGGACTGGCTTCTTTGTTGAGAAAGTCGGAAACTAATTTAGATGGAGGTTTTCCGCCTCCGTGAGCCAAGCATTCTCTTCGATATTTTTCTCCAGACGATCGACTCAGGGGATCGTTTTGGAAGTAGGTTTGCCAAATCCAGGAAGCAATCGCTCTGGATATTAAATATGAATAATATTTTGCTCCGTATCCAACTAGGTGGGAAAATCTCAGTTGCCAGGCCTGCAAAATTGTTCGTTTTTTAGCAATTTATGCGAAGAAAAAAAACTATAAAGCTAAACATTTTTGTTTTATTTAAAGTAAAAAAAATTACAACTTAAAGCACTTAAAGTTTGGTAATTAATGTATTTAACTGAAAATGTAACTATTTACTTTTGAGTTAAAAATTTATATTTTTTAGTTCAAAATTCAAGAGTTGGGTTAAAAATTCGTATATCTTCTTAAAATTTCGAATTTTTTATAGAAAATTTTTATTTTTGTTCTAGCGTTAACTATTTGGTGAAACATTTTACCATTTTGTTGAAAATTGTTTTTTTTTTTTAGTTCAAATTCTAACTGAAAATTAAACTATTCTACTTTTTATTGTAAATTTATATTTTTTATTTGAAAATTCATGTACGTTGTTTAAAATTGGTCTTCTTTGTAGAAAATTAATTTTCTTGGTTTGAAAATTAGTCTTTTTTAATGAAAATTCTATTTCTTGGTTCAAAATGTACGTAGTTTATTAAAAATTTATCTTCTATGGAGGAAAATTAATTTTATTGGTTGAAGATTCATGTTTGTTTTTGAAAATTAAACTAATTTGTTGAAATTTGTTAAAAAATTATTTTTTGGATCGAAATACATAAGTTTAGTTAAACATTCATCTCGGGTTGAAAATTTAACCATTTTTTAAATTTGTTTTTTAAATTAATATATTTATTTGAAAACGTAACTACTTTATGTTTTGTTAAAAATGTATCTTTTTTAGTTGAGAATTCAATCTTTTTGCTGAAAATTAATATATTTTGTTGTAAACTCGTCTTTTACTGTAAAAAAATTAATTTTTCTTATTTAAAAATTTATTTTTTATGTTGAAAATTCAAATATTTTTTTAAAATTAATTTAGTTTATTGAAAAGTATGTCTAATATTTTGTGGGAAAATCAACTGGCTCGTTAAAAATTGGTTTTTGGTTGAGGATTCAACTATTTTGTGGGAAATTCGTTTTTCCTTGGTTGAATTCTACTGTTCTTGACTTAAAATTAATATCTTTTTTGGTTGCAATATCAAATATTACATTTTCAGTTGATCATTCATGTCTTTTGATCAAAAATTAATTTCGTTGTAGAAAATTCCACAATTTTCTTAAAAAGTCATTATTTGTTAAAGAGATATAATTTTAGTTGAAAATTCATCTCCTTGTTTAAAAATTAGAAACTTTGAAAAGTCATTCTTTTTGGTTGAAAGTTTATTTTTTCACTGAAATTTTAACTGTTCCAGTTGAAGATTCATCATTTTAGTTAGAAATTCATCTCTGGTTGAAAATTTAAGTATTTGCTGACATTTTTTTTATTAATTTTCAACTAATAAATTTAACTGTTCATTTTCTGGTTGAAAAATTGTCTATTTCAGTTAAAAATTCATTTATTTTGTTGAAAATTCTTCTTCGTCGGTAAAAAATTTATTTTTCTTTTTCAAAAATTTATGTTTTATGTTCAAATTCAATTAATTAGTTAAAACCTTATTCAGTTTTTTATTCAAAAAGTATTTATAGCTTTTCATCACAAATTAATGTTAAAAAGATATCATTTTAGTTGAAAGTTCATCTCCTTGATTAAAATTTTGTCTATTCCGTTAAAAAATAGTTGTTTTTTGGTTTAAGTTTTTTTTTTTTGCTGAAAATTTAACTATTTCAGTTGAAGATTCATCATCTTTATTAAAAATTCATCTCTTTATTTGAAAATTCAACTAACTGTTTAAAATTCGTTTAAGTTCGAGTTGTCAAATAAATATTTTCTTAACTTTTATAAACTGTAGAGTTCAACGATTGCGATTCAGTTCCAAAAATATAAATCCAAGTTATCACTTTTAATGGTCTAAATAAAAAAATTAATCAATCTACTCAAAAATCTTCAAAATTATATTATTTTAAGGAATTTTATGCTACATTAAATAATGAAAAATTGATTTTTTTCAACTGACTTCTTCTTAAAATAGAAATTAAATTATTTGCATTTTCAATAGTTTACACATCCTTGGAAAGATTTAAAATTTTCTTTCCAAATCTTCAGAAATCTAGAAGTTGTTTCAAGTTTTTTAAAAATTATGTTTTTTGACATTTTTCAGAACCTCTAAATATCTTTTCAAATGAGTCAAATTTTTCCTCAAATTTTTAGGAAATTCTGAAAATTTTAAAAAGATATTTCCTTATTCACTTTTAGGTGAAAATTTATCTGTTTATTTTAATTTTGTGTAGTTTTATTGCAAAACTCGTCTATTTTTTGTTTTGTTTAATTCAAATGTTTTTACTTAAAAATAATTTTTTTGTTCGGAGATATAAATTCATTACAAATTATTACAATTTTTGTTCCTAATTCATTTTTTGAAATAGAACATATGGTTGAAACGTGAACTTTTTTATTGAAAATTCCTTTTTTTTGTTGACGAAAATCTACTTTTTTATTTAAAAATTCATATATTTTTTTGGTTGAAAATTCATTTTATTTGGTTTAAAATTAACTTTTTTTTACTGAAAATTTAACTTTTTTATTTTTTGTTAATAATTTATTTCTTTGGCTGAATATTCGGGTTTTTTTTGTTGATTGATCTTCTATGTTAAAAATTTGCCTTTTTAAATAGAAAATTCATCTTTTAGGTTGACAATTCGACTATATGGTTAAAAATTCATTTTTTGTTGTTGAAAATTGAATTAATATATTGAAAATTAGTTTGTTTTAAGCTAAAAATTCATTTTTAAACTGTAAACGTAACTATTCTACTTTTTCTTCAAAATTTATATAATTTGTTGAAAATTCATATTTTTTGGTTTAATAGCAACTGTTTTGGATTAAAAATAAATTGTTTTGCAGGAAATATCAATTTATTACGAGTTATTAGATGTTATGAGAAATTATTACACTTTTTGTTCATAATTCATTTGTTTAAACTGGAGATATGGTTGAAAAGTTAAATATATTGTTAAAAATGTCTTTCTCTGTTCATGTTAATTCCTGTATTTTGTTGAAAATTTGTATTTTTGGTAGAATTTTCATCGTTTGACTTTTTTCAACTTTGATTAAAAATGTATATATTTGGTTGAAATTTTATTTTATTTAGTTCAAAATTAAGTTTTTACTGAAAATTTAACTGTTGCTTTTCTGGTTAAAAATAAATTTATTTGTGTGAATATTCCTTTTTTTTATTTGCTGAAAATTTAACTATTCCTTTTTTGTTGAAAATTTATCTTTTTTGTTAAAAATACATGTCTTATATATAAACAAAAAAAACTAGATATAAATTAAAGTACTTTAAGTGGAATTCTTGAATTTTAAATTTTGAAAATTAAGGTTTAAAAATTTTTTATTTAAAAATGTATTCAAATGCTCAATAATTTACACGTATAAAATGGCAGGTACTAAAACTTTCCGATTCAGCAATTTTTAATTCAATGCAGATAAACTGCCACTTTTAGAATTTTAAACTTTTATAAATTGTAGAGTTCAAAGATTCAAATTCAGTTCCAAAAATATAAATCCACGTTATCATTTTCAATTTTCTAAATAAAAAAATTAATCAGTGAACTTAAAAATGTTCATAATTATATTATTTTAAGGAATTTTAAACTACGTCAAATATTAAAAAATTGATTTTTTAAAATGAACACTTCTTGAATTAGAAGTTAAATTATTTGCATTTCAATAGTTTACACATCCTTGGAAAGATTAAAAATTTTATTTACAAATCTTCAGAAATCTATAAGTTGTTTTAAATTTTATCAAATTCATAATTATTTTTTAAAATTTTTTCAGAACTTTTAAATACCTCTTAATATGAGTTTAATTTTTCCTAAAATTTTTTAGATAATCCTGCAAATGTAAAAAAAATTCATTCAAATTTTGATGCATAAATAAACATGGAAAAGATTCAAAATTAATTTACAACTTGAAATTATTTCAAGTGCCGAAATTTCAGTGATAGTTTTATCAAAACAAAATGAAGATTTTAGCAGATTTCAAACAAAAAATGTAGAAGCTTTTCTAGAACTGTAAAAGACTTTAAAAGAATAATAAATTTTAGATTATTTTAGATTATGTTAAGAGAAAATTTAAAAAGATTTTGAAAGATATTTATCTAGTTTTTCCTACAGTTTTTAGAAAATACTGCAAATTATAAAAAAATTACTTAAAATCTTCTAGATTCTTTTTTTGAAAATTTTGTAAATCTTTTCAAACCTTTTTAAATATTCTCATAAAATAATTTTTTAAAATGAAACATCATTTTCTATTTCAATTATTTGAAATCTATTCAAATTTTTAATTAATTTTGAATCTTTCGAAAACCTTTAAATATCTCTAAAAATTACTCAAATTGTTCTACAAATAATAAGTGTTCAATTGTTATTTATGCATCAAAATTTAACAATTTCACTTATAAATTAAACATGTTTGAAATACAACAATTAAAATTTTAAAGATTAAAAGCTCTTCGAAATTTTAACGATTCCAGGGTTTCTATGACAAACAGTTCAGTTTCAAATTGTTTACTTTTAAATATTTGATTTTATTTTACTCGTCTTAAATGAATAGTCAAATATTGCTATATATCCAATAATTATTCTTTTTCTAAATTACAAAATTTCAAATCAAATGGATTAACAAGTAAATAACTTAGACTGAAACAAATATTTAAAATTTGATGAAAGCCTTTCATTACGAATATATTATTATGAAGTTATTTTTAAGTTTAAGATAATTTATCAAGTTTAAATCAGACACCGTTTAATTTTTAACATTAAAACCTAGAAATTCTTAAACTTTGAACAGAATTTAAAACTTATACTTTATGCGTTTTAATACTTAAAGTATAGATCTACTAAAATAATATATTTATTTATATTTACAGTTGATAAAATAAAAATGACTTTATCATAAATTTTCAACTTCAAGACAACTGATTAATCGCATAATTGAAAAAGATGCAAAATCAATTATTAAAAAAAACAGTTGAAATTGAAATTGGACAGATTTCTCTTCTAAAAATTTGTAAGGTTCCCGGTAAAAATAAATTCACTTTCATTTCCCGGTCAAGCGGTCACCCTGGGTTTGTTTGGGATTTTTTTTTATTAGTTTCTCACCGTATCTTCCACGTAGGGTAATCCATAATATTCCTTTTGAATATCTTCTAGAATAGTTATGCTGTTGCATTTTAGTTCGCCGCTGTGATAGACTTGATCTAACATGCTATAAAAAACCTGATTCTGCATTTCCGAGGCAGGAAATACGCTTTTGGATGCGCATAATTTTTCTGCCAGGTGCTGAGGAATTGGTTCCTGAGTTTCAAAATGTTTAGCGAAGAGTCTCACAACCTGAAAGATTTTTAGATAGTTAATTATGAAATTTTCTCCGGTACAATTATAAAAATAATACAACTTTATACTGGTTTTTCACGATTTTTCTCCTCTCGACAGAATTTTATTTCTTTTGGAATAATCCTTTTTCCGTCCAAGAATTATCGATATTTTCATAAATTTCCTGATCTAAATCAGAATTTATCATTGTTTTCATAAATTCCCCTTTCTGAGTGAAAATGTTAATTATTTTAGAAAAATCAAGGTTTCAATTCGCATTTTTAACCAAAAAAGATTAAATTTCATCGAAAATATTCAATTTTCGAGTTCAAAAGACAAATTTTGTACAAAAAAGTTGAGTTTTTAATTCTACAATAGAAATTTTCAAGAAAAAAGGGAATTTTCGACAAAAACTTGAATTTTCAACGAAAAACATAAAGCTTGAACCAAATAATTGAACTTTCAAACATAATACTTGAATATTCAATCCAAAAAGACGAGTTCTAAAAAAAATAGATAACTTTGCAAATAAAAAAGAACAATTTTCAAGCAAGAATGAAATTGTTACATTTTCAAAACAAGAAAACGAATTTTCAACAATATAGTTAAATTTTTAAACAACAAAATGAATTCCTAAGAAAAAGAGCAATAGTTCATGTGCCCACAAAAGAATATTTTTATTTTAAATTATAAAGAGATGAACTTTAGGAGAAATGGTTAAATTCTGAAAAAAACAATTTTTTTAAGCCGAACAGTTATATTTTCAACCGAAAAAGATTAATATTCTATAAAGATACATTTTTCAGTCAATAAAGAAAAAAAAATATCATCTAAAATATTTAATTCTCAAGTTAAAAAACCAAACTTTATACAAAACAGTTGCGTTTTCAACCCAAAAAAACGAATTTTCTACAAACAAAGTTGAGTTACCAACACACACAAAATTTCAAAAAAATGCATGCACTTTTGAATAAGAAAACGGTTAAATTATTAACTCAAAAGATATATTTTCTACTAAAGAAGACACATTTTCCAGAAAATACATGAATTTGTAACTAAAAAGTTTTAATTTTTAATAAAAACAGAATAGTTTAATTTTTAGTATATAAAATTTTAAAAAAATTCAAACAAACAAATAAAATTTCAAGCTAAAAAAGATGAGTTTTAAATAAAACAAACAGGTTTACAATTCAACTATTTGGTTAAAAATTCATTTTTTTTTGGTTATAAATTAAATTATTTCGTTGAACATTCGTCTTTTTAGCTAAAAGTTATTTTTTTAGTTTAAAATTAATTTTTTACACTATAAATGTAACTATTCTATTTTTACTTGGAAACGTATCTATTTTGTTTAAAATTGATCATTTTTGTTTAAATACAACTGTTTTGGATTAAAAATAATTCTTTTGCAGAAAATATCAATTTATTACAAATTATTATATTTTTGTTCATAATTATTTTTTTTTAATAGAAGATATGGTTGAAAAGTTAACTATTTTATCAAAAATTCCTTTTTTTCTTTTTGAAAACTGATATTTTTTCGTTAAAAATTCCAAAAAAAGTTGTTGAAAATTTGTCTTTTTTGGTAGAAATTTTATCTTTTGGGTTTTTGTTCGACCATATGATTAAATATTCAACATTTTAGTTAAAAATTCATTTTTTTATTAAAAATTTATTTTTATTTGGTTCAAAATTAATTTTTTTAACTGAAAATTTAACTGTTACATTTTTGGTTAAACATTTATTTCTGTGGTTGAATATACGTTATTCCTTTTGTTGAAAATTAATGTTTGCAACTAAAATTGTACTATTTTATTTATAGATAAAAATTTTTTTGTATAAAATATGTATATTTTGTTAAAAAATGGTCTTTTTTGGTAAAAAATTTATCTTTTGGGTTGACAGTTCGACTATTTGGTTCAAAATGAATTTTTTCTGTTCAAAATTTAATACTTTTTTCGAAAATTAATTTTTCAGTTGAAAATTATTCGTTGGTTGTTATAAAATTACTTTTTTATACCGTAAATGTGACTATTCCATTTTTGCTTGGAAATTTATCTATTTTGTTGAAAATTCACTATTCAATTCACTATTTAAATTAAAAGCTTTTTAAGATAAAAGACTTTAAAAAAAGACTTTTGAAATAGATTTTCAGTTTTTTACTCTTTCAATTTGAAATACTTTAAGTTCAAAAATTATTTTTCGAAGCTTACAATTTATTTTTTCTTCTAAAACTTAAATTTTAGATCGATATAGACAGAAATTGAATGTATTATTTTTGTCTACTTACTCTAGGATCACTAGCAAAATATTCCGACAATATACTGGGAACTTCTGCAAAATCTGTGCTGCATCTTGTTCCAGTTACGTGCTGATATTGAGTTCTTCCTAACATAGAATGCAAAGCATGTCCCATCTCGTGAAATAAATTTTCCACAGAGGAGGGAGACAACAAACAAGGGCTGGACCATCGAGAAATAGGCAATGAAGTCATCACAACCACTATTGGATTCTAAAACAAATTATAAACTTGATACAGCCTAATTTTTCAGATTCTAATCATTTCTGTAGCGCTAAAATCAATTAATTTTAATTTTAATTTTAACGTTCAAATTTTAATACTGAGTTATGAATTTCTAATTAGACAAAGACTTTACCAATAAAGTCTTCAATAATTATATTAAAAAAATTGATTTAGAGTACAAATTTTTATAATGAGGTATTCAAAATAGTTTTAGGAAAAAAATAATGTAAGTTTTTAAAAGTAATTTCTGCTCCCAAAAGAATTAGCTATTAAGTGATTTTAAATTTTTAAATTAACATGTTGAAAATTTGAAGATGAGGTTTTTGTATCTTATGATAAAATTGTTTTTAGAGATGAGAAACATATTTTTAATTTAAAATCATCGAACTAATTGCCTTTAAGTAAATATATTAATGAAAGAGCCTTATAAATGTAGACAAATATTTATGTATTTTTATTTTAATGAATTTTATTTTCCTATAAACAAAATTTTATACAAGTAAGATTAAAGTATTTTTTAGCAGGATAACGGTAGGTCAGAGAAATCCTGAAAATCAGGGGAAATGTCAAGGATTAAAAAAAAATCTTGCAAAAGTCAGGGAATTTATATAAAAGGCACTTTAAATAACTGTGAAGGATAATAAATTTTAGATTTATAAATTTTAATTAACAATTTGTTATTCCGGTTATGAAAGATTCTTTGTAAAAATTATACAAGATTAAGATTCTGGTGTTTAAATATTAATCGCAAGGGAAAATAAACATTGGTCCGGAAAAAATTAAGGAATTTTCAAAACTGAAGTTTTGAGGCTTCTTTTTTGGTTGAAAATTTGTGTTACTAATTGAAAATTTCAGCATTTTATTTTGTGGCAGAAAATTGATCTTTTTAGTAGAAAATTCATCTATCTGGTTAAAAATTACATTTTTTTAGTTCAAGAATTATCATTTCAATTGGAAATTTACTTGAACTATTCCATATATTTTTTGGGAAATTTACCTTTTTCGATAAAAAGTGCAATTTTTTCCGTTAAAAAATGTTCTCTTTTGTAGAAAATTTAACTATTCTATTTTTAAAAAGAATTTATTTTCTCTGTTGAAAAAAATATATGCTTAAAAATTCGTTTTTTTAAATAGAAAATTCATTGTTTGGATTAAAAATTCCAGTATTTGGTCAAAAATTCATATTTTTGGTTGAAAATTCATCACTGTGATTACAAATTAATTTCTTTGGTTAAAAATTTGTTTCTTTTTTAGTTGAAAGTTCACTTTTTTAGCTGCAACTGTAACTATTCGATAACATTTATAAATATTAAAAATTTATATTTTTGGTTTAAAATTAATTATTTTGGCTGAAAACTCGTTTTTTTAAAAGTTTAAAACGTACTTCTCTAACTGAAAAGCGAACTATTCTAGTTTCGGTTTGTAAATTTATTTTTTTTAAGTTAAAGATATATAAATTTGATTGAAACTGTATTTGGTTTTTTAGTATATAACTAATACGTCTCTTTTGGTCGTAAATTCATCTTTTTTAGTGGAAAATTTTACTTTTTGATTCAGAGTTGTTCAATTTTGTTAAAATTTTTTCTATTTTCGTAGTAACTTAAACTTTTTGTTTCAAAATTCATCTTTTTTAAGAGAAAATTCGACTTTTTGGTTAAGAATTCTGGAATTTTCTTGAATTTTCTTAAAAACTCGTTTTTTTCGGTAGAAAATTACACTTTTTGTTTAAAAAATAATCTTTTTCGCTAAAAATTTAACAACTAGGTTTGAAAGTTAAACTGCTATCTAGATAATTAAAAAAAAATTCTTTCTAAAAAATGCAACATTTTGGTTGAGAAATCTTGAATTTTATTGAAAATTCGACTTTTTTGTTAGTAAATTCCCCTTTTTTAGTTGAAAATTCAACTTTTTTGTTGAGAATTCTTGAACTTGATTGAAAATTCGTGTTTTATTGGTAGTAAATTAAACTTTTTGTTTAAAAAATCATCTTTTTGAGATCAAACATCCACTTTGTGGTTCACAATTCTAGAAATTTGTTAAAAATACGTTATTTTGGTAGAAAATTAATCTTCTTGTTTAAAAATTTAACAACTAGGTTTTAAAGTTAAAATTCAACTTTTAAGGTTGAGAATTCTTGAATTTTACTGAAAATTCGTATTTTTTGGTATTTATTTTTTATTTTTTTTTTATTGAGAGTTTAACTTTTTTTAAATTCTTTTTTTTTAAATAAATTTTTTCATTTGCAAATTTGAATACTCCATTACTGCTTCAAAATTGATCGTTTTTAATCAACTTTTTTTGAAAATAAAACTCGTCTCTTTTGGTAGTAAAAATTAATTTTTTTTTAGTTGAAACATCAACTTTTTGGTCAAGAACTCTAGAATTTAATTAAAAAGTCGTCTGTTTTGGTAATAAATTAATCTTTTTGTTCAAAAATCCATATTGTTTACTTAAAACTTAAACTTTTCGGTTGAGAATTCTTGTATTTTATTAGCATATCGTCTTTTCTAATAGTAAACTAAGCTTGTCGTTTAAAAATTCTTGTTTTCGAGTTAAAAATTCAACTTTTTGGTCCAGAAGTCTCGAATTTTTCTGAAAAATTCGTTTTTTTTTTGGTCGAAAATTAATCTTGTTGTTTAAAAAATAATTTTTTCAGTTAAAAATTGAACAACTGGGCTTTAAAGTTAAACTGCTTTCTTGAAAAGTAAAAAAGTTATTTCTTTCATTCAACTTTTTGGTTAACAATTCCTTAGTTTTATTGAAAATTCGTATTTTTTGGTATTAAATGATACTTTTTGTTTAAAAATTCTTTTTTTTTGAGTTGAAAACTCAACTTTTTAGTTCAGAATTCTTGAATTTTTTTTAAAACTCGTTTTTTTCGGTAGAAAATTAACCTTTTTGTTTAAAAAATCATCATTTTGGTTAAAAACTTAACAACTAAGTTTTAAAGGTAAACAGCTTTCTGAAAAATTATAAGAAAAAGTTTTTCTTCTTCAAAAGTGCAACTTTTTGGTTGAGAATTTTTAAATTTGATTGAAAATTCGTATTTTTTGGTAGCAATTTCCACTTTTTTAATTAAAAAATAAACTTTTCGATCCACAATTCTTGAATATTATTAAAAATTAGTTTTTTTCGGTAGAAAATTATTTGTGTTTAATAATTCATCTTTTTGGTCAAAAATTTAACAAGTATGATTTAAAGTTAAACTGCTTTCTTGCAAATTAAAGACAAAGTTTGCTTTCTTAAAAATTTCACTTTTTGTTTGAGAATTGTTCAATTTTATTTAAAATTCGTTTTTTTTCACAGTAAAAATTATTTTTTTTAGTTGAAACATCAACTTTGTGGTCGAGAACTCTTGAATCTAATTAAAAAGTCGTCTGTTTTGGTAATAAATTAATCTTTTCGCTTAAAAATCCATGTTCTTTAGTTAAAAACTCAACTTATTGGTCCAGAAGTCTCGAATTCTTCTGAAAAATTCGTTTTTTTTTCGGTAAAAATTAATCTTCTTGGTTAAAATTTAACAACTAGGTTTTAATCTTAAACTGCTTTCTTGAAAATTAAAAAAAAGTTTGTGTTTTTCATTTAAATTTTCGGTTAAGAATTCCTGAGTTTTATTAAAAATTCGTATTTTTTTGTATTAAATGAAACTTTTTCTTTAAAAATTCATCTTCTGCAGTTGAAAATTCAACTTTTTGATCCCTGACTCTTGACAGTTTCGATCAAATTATACATTTGTTTAAAGTTTCTTTATATGCTGGAAATGGGTATTTTTTTATCAAAAATGTATAAAGTTTTTATGGTGAATATTGCAGAGATTAGAATAAAGTCTGGCCAGAAACCTGTTTTTGTTTCTAGAAGCCACTCTGAAATATTTAAACTCACTTGATAAGATCCATCAGGTAAACTTCGTCCACCTCTGATAGTGAAATGACAATCCTGATTTGGTTTACCGGGTCTTTCAAACAAATCACAATAAATGTGACCCAGTAATCCTTCCTTTTCATCTATCACAGCCAATTTATGAATATTATCAGCCCAAACTTCTCCTTTTAAAATTGGGTCGGCCTCTAAACGAACTCCATACAATGATTGTGTTATTATATTTATTCCATCCATACAAGCACCCAGGGAAAAATATGGCGAAAAGTCAATAGTCGACAATTGTAGCCACGAATTTCGGGCTTTCGTTGTGAAATAACTTGTGTCCCATGGCATCACTTGCTGAAATAAGTATGTCGTTAAGTAAAAGTCTCTTAAATTGCATCCTGAATAATTGCAAATTTCTAATTCTAATTTCTACTCATTTCCGATTTAAAATTACTTGTTATTTTTAATCCTTTTTTATTTTAAACTGTGAAGTTTTTTCTATTGGAAAAATTTGTCTAATCAATTTTAATGTTGAATTATATATTTTTTGTATGTAATAACAATTTAAAATTCTACAATTTCAGAATCTTTGAACTTCAAATATTCAATTTGGTTTTTAATTTAAAATTATCACATTTTAATCCCTTCGAAATTAAAATTATGTAAATTCAAAAGTTTTAAATTTTAAGTTCTTGGACTTTTTGTACGATTTTAATTAGAAATAATAAGAATTTCAAGCCTTTGAAATTTAAATAATTCAATTTTCAAAATTGTTATTTGAAAATATTCCATTTTTGTTAATTTGAAATTGTCCTATTTTCGAAATTTTATAATTTCGAAAATAGAACAATTCAAAATAAAATAAGTCAATGTTAAACCCTTCTAATTAGAACCAATGCAATTTAAATTCCTTTAAATTTCAAGGGATCCAATTTTTAATATTCTTATTTAAAAACAGCCCGTTTTTATTGATTCCAAATTTCAATCTGAGATCATTCAGTTTCGAGATTCTTCAATTTCTAATTCTAATTTCTAATAATTTTCGATTTAAAATTACTTGTTATTTTCAATCTTTTTCATTTTGAACTGTCAAGCTTTTTCTCGTGGAAAAATTTGTATAGTCAATTTTAATTTTGAATTATATTTTTTTATTATTACTAACAGTTTCAAATTCTACAATTTGAGAATCATTTACACTCTAACATTCAATTAAGTATTTAATTTGAAATTATCACATTTTAATCTCTTCGAAATGAAAATTGTTCAAATTCAAAAGTTTTCAATTTTAAGTTCTTCTATTTTGTACGCTTTTAATTGAAAACAATAAAAGTTTTAAGTCGTTTTAGTTTGAATAATCTAATTTTTAAAATTGTTATTTGAAAATATTCCATTTTTATTAACTTGAAATTGTCCTATTTTCGAAATTTTTATCTAAGATCATTGAGTTTCAAGATTCTTCAATTTGTAATTCAAATTTATAATAATTTCCGATTTAAAATTACTTTTTATTTTTAATCATTTTCATTTTAAACTGTGAAACTTTTTCTCATGGAAAAATTTGTATAATGTAATACAAATTTAAAATTCTACAATTTCAGAATCTTTGACTTTCAAATATTCAATTTGGTTTTTAATTTAAAATTATAATTTTAAGTTAGTCGATTTTTTACACTTCTAAATAAAAATCATACAATTTTAAGCCCTTTTTATTTTAAATAATCCAATTTTCAAAATTATTATTTGAAAATATTCCACTTTTATTAATTTAAAATTGTCCTATTTTCGAAATTTTTACCTGAGATCATTCAGTTTCGAGATTCTTCAATTAAAAATAAAATTATTCATTTTTGAAGGCCTTTAATCAGAATCATTTCAACTTAAATTCCTTTGAATTTTAAATCATCCAATTTTCAAAACCCTAATCTAAAAATATTCCATTTTTATTGTTTTAAAATTGTCCAATTTTAAAAATTAGGTCTAAAATTTTTTTAATTTGAAAGCTGATTAAAAGTTTTTTTAATTTTATGTACTTAAAATCCATCTATTTTTCGTCGAAAGTGAATCCTTTTGATATTTTTCTTTTTTTGGTTCAGAATTCATCCCTTTTGGTTAAAAATTTGCGCAACAATTTGTTAAAGATTTAATTATCTTGTTGAAAATACATATTTTTTGTTGAAGAATAATTTTTTTTAATGAAAACTTAACTATTCTATTAATTGTTAAACATTTATCGATTTTCGTTGAAAATTTAAAAATTCGGTTGGAACTGTATAGATCTTCTTGTAAAATCATTTTTTTTGTAGAAAATTAATCGTCTTGATCGAATATTCAATTACACTGTTGAAAGCCGAACAAGTTTGTTAAAAATGTATTTTTTGAATAGAAAATTTATCTGTTTGATTGAAATTTTAACTTTTTTTAAATTCTTTTCTTTTAAACAAATTTTATCATTTGAAAATTTGAATATTCCATTACTGGTTCAAAATTTATCGTTTTTAATTCAAATTTCAACTATTTGGTTGGAAATTCAATTATTAAAATATTTATATTCTTTTTTTGGTTACTAAATAATATTTTTAAATTCAAATTTAAGAATTCCAGTTGAAGATTCATAATTTTAGTTAAAAATTCATCTCCTTGGTTGAAAATCCAACTATTTTGGTTTGAAAATAGATTATTTTTCTCAAAATGCAACATTAAAAAAAATTCACGGTTGAAAATTCAGCAGTTTGTTAAAAATTCATCTTTTCAGGTTGAAATGTTATCTATATAGGCAGAAAATTTAACCATTTTTTTTAAAGTTAACAATTTAGTTGAAATTTTGACTCTCTCTTGGCTGAAATTAATTTTTTTCTTGAAGATTCATCATTTTAGTGAAAAATTTAACTGTTTTGTTGAAAATTTGTCATGCTAGATAGAAAATTCAACCCTTTGGGTTGAAAATTCAACTGTCTTCTAAAAAAATTTATCTTTTTCGCTTGAAAATTGAATTTTTTTTAAACTTTAACTACTTTATAGAAAATTCATCTTAGATGGTAGAAACCTCTATTTTTGTTGTTAAAATAAATTTTAAAAAAATTTACTTTTTTAAAACAATTTCGGCTTTTTGAATTGTATATTCAACATTTAAAATTTTTTTATTTTCAATTAGTTGGTTTTAAATACAAAAGTTTGGATTGAAAATTGTTATTTGTTTGAAAAATAATCTTTTTTGGTTGAAAATTATATTTTTTGTTGAAAATGTACCTTTTCAGGTTAATTATTCAAATGCCCTTTCAAGAATTTTGTTCTTTTGGATTAAAAATATGATTTTTTGGTAGAAAATTCAGCCATTTAGTTGAAAATTTATCTTTGTAGGTTGCAAATTCAACTATTCCATTTAAAACTTAACTTTTTTGTTAAAAGTTGATCTCTTTTGCTTAAAATTTTAACTTATTGATTAGAATTTCATCTCTCTCGTTTGAAAACTAACTTTTTTTGAAGGTTCATCTTTCCGGTTTTAAAAATCAAATGTTTTCTAAAATATTAATTTTATTTAAAAGAATTTAATGCACTATTATTCCCCTATTTTCATGAATAAATCACCCAATTTGCCCTGTTTTGGCTGAGTTTTGAGCTGTGATGTGTGTTAAAATATAATTTTATTGTAGGCGTTTATGAAATGACATTGAAGAAAAAATTTTGGCTTACACTATAAGTGGATTGTTCAATGTTCTTCATTTCTTGCATCGCTTCGAAATCCTTTGCTGCTCTCTCTTTTAATTCCACATTCAGAATGTTTAAAAAGTCCACTACTTTTTCAGGTGCTTCCATAGTGCTTCCTTTTACAGATCTGTGAGGGATTAATTCCATTTATATAAAAAAAAATTTTTTTAAATAAAAACGAAATTTTTCTGTAAAATGAGATTTACCTGTGGGCGTAAGTAGGAAAACCGCAAATTTGAGCAAGGGCGTGTCTCGAGTTTAAGAGTTCCCGTAGTAATTTTTCTTGGTTCCTCTCGGGTTGAAGAAATATTTTGTAAGTCGCTTCACGCATTAGAGCACTAGGCGAGTCAGCATAATGACCGCTGATGGAAATTTGATTTCCATGAGCTGTAAAGCTACAAATTCGTATGAAAAATAAAAAAATAGTTACCCAACAATTATATTTCATATTTTATTTTTTTAATGAGCAAATTGAATTAAGTAGTGAAATACTTCTTACTATTTTCTTACTGATTCTGGTAACAAGTCTATTCGCATAGATCTGGAATCAACAGCTGCCGCCGTAAATTTTTGTCCTACCTAAAACATTTATTTAAATATAATATTTCTCGAGAATTATTTTGAGGTGTTAATTATTCCTTTAGTCTGTGATTCCCTCTTACGAGTAAATATTATAGGAAATTCAGTATTTCAAGGTATATAATGATTTTACTTTTATTGTATTTTTTATAATTTTTTTGCGATTCTAAAAAAATAATTATAATATATTATATATATTGAGATGAGTGAAAAATCCCGAAATTGGAAAATTCCAGAATAATAAAATTTCTGAATTGGAAAATTCCCGAACGGTTTATATTATAACCGAATTAAAAAACCCCAAAATAGTAAAATTCCCGAACAGTTTATAATGTCATCGAATTAGAAAATTCCAAAATAAGAAAATTCCTGAATAATAAAATTTGCTAATAATAAAATTCCTGAACTGTTTATGATATTACCGAATTAAAAAATTAAAAAATTGCCAAATAATAAAATTTCTAATATATAAAATTCCCGAATTATAAAATTCCCGAACAGTTTGTAATGTCGCCGAATTAGAAAATCCCAAAATAATATAATTACTGAATAATGAAATTCCCTAATAATAAAATTCCCGAACTGTTTATAATATGAACGAATTAGAACATTTAAAAATAATAAAATTCTCGAAAAATAAAATGCTCGAATTATAAAATTCCCGAACAGTTTATAATTTTACCGAATTAGAAAATTAAAAAATTAAAAAATTCCCAAATAATAAAATTTCTAAAATATAAAATTCCCGAATTATAAAATTCCCGAACAGTTTGTAATGTCGCCGAATTAGAAAATCCCAAAATAATATAAT
>JAAAKG020165782.1:0-28385 GCA_010014905.2 Druon quercuslanigerum
CCCACAGATTTTTCTGAACTAAAGGTCAAACTATCGATAACAGTAAGATTAACTTTCTACCCAAGGAAATACATTTTTCAACTCATTTTCCAAATTTTTAGCTAAAAGATCACAATTTTCTGCCGATCAATCAAATTTAAAAAGAAAATAATTATTTTTAAAAAAATAGTTCAATTTTCAACAAAAAGATAAAATTTCAACTAAATGGATGAAACTAATAAAAATAATTTATAACAAAAGAGTTAAAATTCCATTCGTGAAGACACATTTTCAACAAAAAAAGTTAATTTTAAACCAAATTGTTGAGTTAAAATCTAAAAAAGAACCATTTTTAACTAAATAATTAAATTTTGAACCAAGAAAGTTAATTTCCAACCTAATAGTTTAATTTTCAACAAAAGGGATGAATTTCCAACTAATTGGTTGAAACTAAAATAATTAATTTTTTTACCAATGGAGTTTATAATAAATTTTAACCAAGAAGTTACATTTTCCACGAAAAAATTTTTTTTTAATAAGAACATTAATTTACTACAAGATTATATAAATTTGCAACTAATAGTTGAATTTCCAACAACTAATTTTCATCGAAATATTTGAATTTTTATCCAAGTGGATAAAACTCAAACAATGCATTTTTAACAAAGAAGTTTAACTTTAAACCAAAAGGATGAATTTTCATCCAAGAAAATCAGTTTCCTACCAGAACCAGTCACACAAAAAATTATTCTCCCATCATCTAGAAAAAGATATTTAAATCGCCAAATAATTTTGACGCATCATCCGAGAAGGGTTGTCAAAAAGCCCTCAAGAAAACCGCCTTTCACTCCACCCATCACTAATAACTTTTTTTTTCACAACAACAAAAAAAAACCATCGTGGTGGTCGTCCCCCAAAATGTCGGAAATGTCACAGTTTGGTTTCCGATCCTCTTCTGCACGCCTCCAAATCCAAATGCAAATTTTGATAATTCATCCCAGAAGTTTTACCTAAAAGGGTTTTTCCAAGCTTCTACCCTTTTCTAGGGTCGAAGCAAGTCTAAGAGGTTGTAAGGGATCGCAGCGGAAATGAATCACCTACGGTGAAATTGGTGAGACGGTGAGTGGTGAGACGGCGATGCGGTGTGTGGTGAGCGGTAAGGGGTGAGCACATGAGCGGAAAGCGGTGAGCGGCAAGGGGCAAGTGTGGACGCGTGCCAGAAACACCTGCGCGGTCCGAAAATCTCCGGAAAAGCCTAAAAAGCGACATCGAGAAACGACCAGCTGTCCCTCGAAAATTCGAGTTCTTTCAACCCCTTCCAGGAGATCGACACTCATCTCGACGTCTTATTCAAATAAAATAATGTAAGCATGTATGTGTAAGGGGAGCCCCGATGATTTCGCGTTTTTCGGACCCTGTTTTCATGCCGAATTGTAGAAAAGGGTTGGGTCATGGAAAAAAAGGTTTTTCTGGTTGGATGGTCCTCAGTGCGTATATAGAATGTATTCCTATATGTAAAATCACCTATTGTGTCGAGAGTACGTGCGCAGTTTATTTACGAATGCGGGGGTGCTGACATCTGCTTCATTCAGAGATTATTTGTATTCTTTTCTCTTTTTAGTTGAGGTAGGACCAGGGAAAAATAGTCTCCTGGCTCATGATCAATTTGTTTTTCATTTTCACGAGTTTTTGACAAATTTGAGAAGGTTTTTGAAATTTTGTTTATATTTAAAATTAAACATTAAAAAACAGTCTTTAACCAAATGGTTGAACTTTTTTACGATGAAGAAAAGGATTTTTTAACGAAAAATAAAATGGATGATATTTCGGTGGATAAGTATTTTTATTTTAAATAAAAAATAGTTGAATTCATCCAGAACTTAATAATATTTAATAATTAACTATTAACATTAAAAATTAGTTTAATAATTAATAATAATTATCTGATATTTAAATTAAATAATTAACTTAATAATAAACTTATGGACCAGAAAAGATAAATTTTGAAATAAAATTAAAGTATTAGATTTTTCAATAAAAAAGAAATTATTTTCAACCTAGAATAGTTGTGTTTTCTTATTAGGTTCTATTATTTCAGTCCGCATTGAAAATTTTTCCTTTTCGTTGATAATTCAACGGCTCTATTGAAAATTAATTTTTCAGGTTAAAAAACTACAGAATTAACACTATTAATAGAGATATCTATTTAATTTAAAAAAATTGAATTTTCAACTAGAACAGAACTTTAAACCTAGAAACATTATGATTGTTATTATTACTATTTATTATAAATGTTCAATAAAGAAACTTTTTGGTTGAAAATTGTTTTTTCTTTGTCCTGAATTCAACTTGTCAGTTTAAAATTCAATTTGAACTAAATAATAAACTTAAATAATAAACTTAAACAAACGACTTTTTTGAAATTAGTTTTTTGTTTGAAATTAATTTTTTAAAGTGAAAATTTAACTATTCGATTTAACAATTCACGTTTTTCGGTAGTCAATTCTTATTTTTAGTAGGAAATTTATCTTTTTGGGTGAATGTTTTTTTATTGGCTAAAAAATCTTTGTAAATTAAAAGTCAACCTCTCTTTAAAATGCATAATTTTAGTTGAAAATTCATAAATTTTGTTAAAAAAATTTTTATTGTAGAAAATAATTCTTTTTTGTTAAAAATTTAAAAGAATTTAAACTATTAATAGAGATATCTACTTAATTAAAAAATTTGAATCTTCAACAAGAGCAGAACTTTAAATCAAATAACATTATTATTATTATTATTATTATTATTATTATTATTATTTGGTTAATATTTAACATTTTAGTTAACAATTCATATTTTTTGTTAAAAATTTAACTTATTCGTTAAAAATTAATGGGATTCTTAGTTTGAAACTTAATTTAAACTAAATAATAAGTTTAAATAAACTACTTTTTTAAAATTAGTTTTTTTGTTTGAAAATTTATTTTTTCATGTGAAAATTTAACAATTCTTATTCTTGGTAGGAAATTTATCTTTTAGGCTAATTTTTTTAATTGGATAAAAAATCGTTCTAAATCTAAAATTCAACTCTTGTTTAAACTTCATCCTTTTAGTTGGAAATTAAACGGTTCTGTTGAAAATTTATTTGTTTAGGTTAAAAAATTGCAGAATTTCAACTATTAATAGAGATAGTTATTTAATTTTAAAAAGTTGAATTTAAAACAAGAGCAGAACTTTAAATATAAGAAATATTAAAATAATAATAATTATTATTATTTATGACTCTTCAGTAAAGAAACTTCTTGTTTGAAAATTATTGTTTTTTTTCTTAAATTCCACTTTTTTCACAGAAAACTCTTTTTTCTGTAAAAAATGTAACTATAATGTTTACATTTTTTTAAATTTGTTTTTGTAACTGAACTATTTTATTTTTAGTTGAAAATTCAGCTTTATAAATTTAAAACTCAACTTATTGATCAGTTTTCTGGTTAACGATTCTTGATTTTAGTAAAAAAAAGTTTCTTTTAAATAACTTTTTTTTTAATTAGTTTTTTGTTTAAAAATTAATTATTTAAACTGAAAATTTAACCCTTCGACTTGAAAATTCGTGTTTTTAAAAAGCTAATGTTCATTCGTAGTTGAAAATTGATCTTTATGGCTGAATTTTTTGTAATCACTAAAAAATCGTTCTTAATTGAAAACAATCCGTATTTTAAATTCAACCTTTTAGTTGGAAAATTCAACTGTTTCGTTAAAAATTCATTAATTTGTACAAAAATCGGTAGAAAATTATTCTTCTTTTTTGAAAATACAAGGATTCAAATTTGAATCTAGAAAGATTATTATGATTACTATTTATTAATAATGTTTATTAAAAAAAAATTTTTTTGTTGAAAATGTCCTTTAAAAAAAAACTTTTTTGTAACTTGAGATTTAAATTTTTCATTTTAGTTTAAAAATTTGTCTTTATTAATTTGAAATTCAACTTCTTGATTGTAAGTTGGTGCGAACAAATTTTTTAATCAACAATTTTTTTCAAATAAGCTTTTTGTTAAAAATTAAATTTCTCTGGTAAAAAATTTAACTATAATGTTAAATTTTATTTGAAAATTCGTTTTTGTAACTTAAGATTGAACTATTCCATTTTTAGTTGAAAATTTATCTTTTTCAGTTTTTTAATTAATTTTTTAACTGAAAATTTAACTATTCGATTTGACATTTCTTGTTTTTCAGTATTTAATTATTATTCTTGTTTAAAAATATATCCTTTTAACTGAATTATTTTTATAGACTAAAAAATCGTTTTAAATTAAAAACTCAGCACTTGTTTAAAATTCTTCCTAATCTACAGAATTTTAACTAATAATAGAGATAACTATTTAATTTGAAAAACTTGAATTTTGAACAAGAGCAGAACTTTATATCTAAAAAGATTATTATTATTATTATTATTATTATTATTATTATTATTTATTATGAATCTCGAATAAAGAAACATTTTGGTTAAAAAAATTATTTTTTTGTTTTGTTAAAATTCAATTTTTTTGGCAATAAAGCCTTTTTTGGTTAAAACTTTAACTAATATTGTTTTTTTTAACATTCGATTTTGTAACTTCAGATTGAACTATTTCATTTTTAGTTTAAAATCCATCTTTATTGGTTTAAAATTTAATTTACAGATTGAAAGCAGCACAACTTTGTTAAAAATTCAGTTTTCTGGTTGACGATTCTGGATTTTGGTGGAAAAAATTTTTTATTTAACAATTTTTTGAAAATAAGTTTTTTGTTTGGAAATTAATTTTTGAACTGAAAATTTAACTTTTCGATTTGACCCTTCGCGTTTTTCGGAAGTACATTTTTAATCATGATTGCAAACTGTTTTTTTTGTCTGAATTTTTTTTATTGACTAAAAAATCGTTCTAAATTGAAAATTCAACTCTTGTTTCAAATGCATCCATTTAATTGAAAATTCAACTACTTCATTAAAAATTCATGCACTACGTTTAAAATTAATTTTTGGGGGAAAAATTAATTTTTTTTTGAAAAAGTTTAATCTTTAACAAAAGCAGAATTTTAAATTTAGAAAAATTAATAATATGATTACTATTTATTATAAATTATTAATGAAGAATGTTTTTGGTATAAAATTCCTTTTTTCCTTTTATTTAATTCTTGGTTAAAAATGTATCTTTTTGGCTGATATTTTTTATTGACTAAAAAATTATTCTAAATTAAAAATTTATTCTTTTAGTTGAAAATTCATGCATTTTGTTGGAACAATTTTATTTCGGTAGAAAATTAATCTTCTTTGTTTAAAATTGACTGATTCTGTTAAAAAATTATTTTTTAGTGTAAAAAACACTACAGAATTTAAACTATTAATAGAGATATCTACTTAATTAAAAAATTTGAATCTTCAACAAGAGCAGAACTTTAAATCAAATAACATTATTATTTTCTTATTATGATTATTATTATTATTTATTTCAAAACTTGATTGAAGAAATTTTTTGATTGAAAATTGTTTTTTCTTAGTCCTAAATTTAACTTGTTAGTTTAAAAACTCAATTTAAACTAACTAATAAATTTATATAATAAATTAAAATAAACTACTTTCTTAAAATAAGTTTTTCATTTAAAAATTAATTTTTAACATGAAAATTTAACTATTCAATGTGACTATTCACGTTTTTCTGTATTTAATTCTTATTTTTGGTAAGAAATTTATCTTTCTGGCTGATTTTTTAAAATTTATTTTAGTTGAAAAAAAATTTGTTGTTTCAACTCAAATTTTCTTTTTTCTTTGTCGTAAATTCAAATTATTAGTTTAAAAACTCAATTTAAACTAACTAATAAGTTTAAATAATAAATTTAAATAAACTACTTTCTTAAAATTAATTTTTTTTAAATTAGTTTTTTTTTGAAAATTTATTTTTTAAATTGAAAATTTAACTATTTTATTTGACAATTCACATTTTTCTGTACTCAATTCTTATTCTTCGTAGGAAATTGATCTTTTTCGCTGTTTTTTTTTATTGGATAAAAAATCTTTTTAAATTTAGAGTCAAACACCTGTGTAAAGTGCATCCTTTTGGTTAAAAATTTATGCATTTTACTTAAAAAAAAAATTTTGTTAGAAAATTATTCTTCTTTATTGAAAATTTATCGGTTTAATTAAAAATTAATTCTTACAAGTTAAAAAACTACAGAATTTAAACTATTAATAGTGATATCTATTTAATTTTAATTATTTGAATTTTTAACAAGAGCAGAACTTTTAAATCTAAAAACATTATTATTGTTATCATAACTATTTATTATGAATCTCCAATTAATAATGTTCAAAAAATAATATAAATAAATAAAATAAAATAATAAAATAAATTTAAATAAACTACTTTTTTAAAATTAGGTTTTTGTTTAAAAATTAATTATTTAAAGTGAAAATTTAACTATTCGATTTGACAATTGAGGTTTGTCTATAGACAATTCTTATTTTTGGCAGAAAATTTATCTTTTTGGCTGATTTTTTTTTATTGGATGAAAAATCGTTCTAAATTGAAAGTTAAACTCCAGTTTAAAATGTATCCTTTCAGTAAAAACTTCATGCAATTTGTTAAAAAAAATTTGTAGGTAGAAAGTAATTCTTTTTTGTTAAAAATTTAACTGTTCTGTTGAAAATTAATTCTTGCAGGTTAAAAAACTACAGAATTTAAACTATTAATAGATATATATATATATATAAATTTGAATTTTCAACAAGAGCAGAACTTCAAATCAAATAACATTATTATTATTATTATTTATTATGAAACTTCAATTAAGAAACTTTTTTTTGGAAAATTCTTTTTTCTTTGTCCTAAATTCAACTTGTCAATTTAAAATTTAATTTAAACTAACTAATAAACTTAAAAAATAAATTTAAATAAACTTATTTACTAAAATTAGTTTTTTGTTTAAAAATTAATTTTTTAAAGTGAAAATTTAACTATTCGATTTGACAATTCACGTTTTTGGGTAGTCAATGCTTATTCTTGGTAGGAAATTTATCTTTTTGGCTAAATTTTTGTTTATTGGTTAAAAAGTCGTTTATAATTGAAAGCTCAACTTCTGTTTAAAATACATACTTTTAGCTGAAAATTCATGTATTGTTTTAAAAAAAATTTTATTGGTAGAAAATAATTCTCTTTTGTTAAAAATTTAATGGTTCTGTTAAAAATGTATTCATTCAGGTTGTAAAATACAGAATTTAATCTATTAATAGAGATATATATTTAATTGAAAAATTTTGAAATTTCAACAAGAGCAGAACTTTGAATCTTGTTTACAAATTACAAATTTACGGAATTCGTTAGAAATTTGTCTTTTTTGATAGGAAATTAATCTTTTGCGTATAATTTTAAAGTATTTTGTTAAAAATAAATTTTTTTATGAAGCTTTTGCATTTTAGTTAAAAATTCGTATTTTTAGTTGAAAATTAAACTAATTCGTTAAAAAAAGTAAAAAAAAGTCAAACTAATTTGTTAAAACTAACATTATTTTACGAATTTATTATTATAGTTTAAAAACATTTTTTTCAATTTAAACATTTACTTGAGAATTCGTCTGTCTTGTAATATGTTGAAAATTTGTCTTTTTTGGTAAAAGCTTCATTTTTTGGGTTGAAGATTCAACTACTGCGTTCAAAATATTTTTTTTTGTTAAGATTTAACTCTTAATCAAATAATTTTAAAGAAATTATTTAGGTTTAGACTGGTTCAATAAATTGAAAAAATCTCATTTGTGGCTAATACCAGTACTAGCGTTTATTCTGCGATGTTATTCAGAATATTTCTGCGATGTTATTCAGAATGATGACGCGTTTCGATACAGATCTGTATCCTTCTCAAATCGTTGTTTAAATTAAAAAAAAAAACACAAAAGATTTTAACATAACATTTCTTGTTTTTGAGAATTTAACATTATAGTTTAAAACTTTTTGTATATTTAAATATTTACAAGTGTAAAATTCATTTGACTTGATTAAAAATTCGTATAATTTGTAGAAAATTAGTCTTTTTTGGTAAAAAAATGAATTTTTTGGGTTAAGATTCAACTTTATAGTTAACAGTTCATATTTTTTGTTAAAAATTTAACTGATTCGTTGAAAATTAATGGACTTTGTTAAAAGTGAATTTTTAGTAGAAAATTAATATTTTGGTCATTCATCATTTTAGTTAAAAATTCTTATTTTTTTAAATTTAATTAAGTGTTTGAAAATTAATAGACTTTGTTACAAGTGAAACTAATTTCTTAAATATTAACGTTTTTTGTTGAGAATTCAACAGTATAGTTAAAAAACGTTTTTTGTAAATTTAATTATTTAATATAAAATTAATCTGTCATGATTATAAATTTATGTAATTTGTTTGACAATCGTCTTTTTTTTTGGTAACAAAAACAATTTGTTGGCTGGAGATTCAACTATTACGTTAAAAAAATTTTTTTATCTAGAATCAATATTTTAATTAAAAATTCATATTTTTTCTAAAAATTTAAAAATTTTTTTAAATATTAATGGTCTTTGTTAAAAATGAAACTAATTTGGTGAAAACCAATTTTTTTGTTGAGAATTTATCATTTCAGTTTCAAAACCTTTTTTTGTAAATTTAAATAAATAAATAAAGTATTTAAATAAATACTTGAAAATGTATTTGCCTTGTTTATATGTTCATGTAATTCGTTGATAATTTTTTATTTTTATGTTGTTAGAAATTTATTTTTTTGACTTAAACATTATTTCGTTAAAAACACATTTTTTGATAAGATTTATCATTTTAGTTAAAAATGTAACTAATTTCTTGAAAATCAATGGCGCTTATTTAAAAAAACCTGATTTGTTAAAAATAACATTTTTTTTAGAATTAATTACTATAGTTTAACAATTTTTTAAAAAGTTTTTACAATAATTAAAAAACTATTTGACGTAATTAAAAATTCATTTAGTTTTTTGAAAATTTTTCTTTTTGTAGAAAACTAATCTTTTCGTTAAAAAAATTTTTATTTGGTTAAAGATTCACCGTTTTATTTACAAATTCGTACCTTTGGTTAAAAATTTAACTAACTTACTAAAAATGAATGTACTTTGTTAAAAGTAGAAGTGCTGTGTCAAAAATAAACTTTTTGCTTTGATAATTTATCCTAATAGTTTTTTACAAACTTTTATTTAGATTTAAATATTTTCTTGAAAAGTCATGTACTTTATTAAAAATCTGTCTTTTTTGGAAGAACATTAATCTTCTTCGTCGAAAATTCAATTATTTGGTTAAAAATTCAACTATTTTTTGGAAATTTCGGTTTTGTTACACTTGATTATTCTTTTTCTTTAATTTAAAATATAAATTTTCCATTTTTGTTAAAAAATTATCTGTTTTAGTTGAAAATTCCTCATTTTTGATAAAAATTCATCGTTCTCGATTGAACATTAACTTTCCTTGATGAATTTAAATGTAAGGCCTTAAAACACACTTTCCAACGATAACAAAAATAACTACACTTCCTTTTGACCTCTCCTTTTCTAGCTCTAAAGTCTAAAATTATGCGGGTTGAATGCGAGTGTGGAGTAAACGAGTGTAGAGTAAGTGAGTGTAGAGTAAGCGAGTGTGGAGTAAGCGAGTGTAGAGTAAGCGAGTGTGGAGTAAGCGAGTGTGGAGTAAGCGAGTGTGGAGTAATGCACATGAGTGCGTCGGAAGCGTAGGCTCGCAGGTAAGGCAACTCGGAAGGGTGCGTACCACCATGCGGGGGTGGTGGCCACTCGGCCAGGTGTCCATAAACATAAAACTCAACGATTTCTAACGATTTGAAAGCCTGCATATGGAGATTGTCGCGTGCGCGAGCGGGCGAGGAAAAAGGAAAGAAAAGAAAAAATAATCGAGGGAGAAAGTAAAGCTAAATCCTGTGCACACAGGCGATACGATTAAGCCTCTGGTCAGTGATAAAAGTCTTGACATGGTCAAACAAACCAACTAAACCCCGCACTTCTCAGAACACCGGTCTCCCTGGAATTTTCGATACATTTTACGATGACTCTAGGCTCTTTATATCGTATATCACCATAAATTATGGGGAAAGAAGTCAGGAATGACTTTATCCGCTCTAAGTGGATTTGGGTGCAATAAAGTCATCTTGATCTTTTATAAGTGCAACGGAATTCGGGGAAAAATGTGGCCTAATAAACAAAAAATCGAGGAAACATACGATGAGATCTTGATAAAAGAATTTTTATCAAAGAAGTTCAATTTTTAACTTAAAATATCAATTTTCTATTATTTTTAAATTTGTTAAATTTAGATCTTCAAGCGACTCAACAAAAAATGGAATGGCTAAATTTCTAATTAAAATATTAATAATAATTTCAGGACGACTGAAAAATCCCGAAAAATAAAATTCTAATAGTAAAATTCCCAAATCATAAAATGCCTGTATTTAAACAATGATTTTTTTTTCGAAAAAATTTATTGTTTGAATTTAATATAACAATATTTTAAATGAATTATTTCTACAAAAAAGTTGAGTTTCTATACCAAATTATTGAATTTTCCAGCCAAAAAGAAAAATTTTATGTAAAATGTTTGAATTTTCAACCAAAATCGAATTTTGAAAAACAAAACAGTTTAAATTTCGGCAAAATAAGTGAGTTTTTAATTTAAAAATATCAATTATTAGCACAAAATGGAATGGTTAAATTTTCATTTCAAAAATAAATTTCCAAGTTCAAACAACGAATATTTTTGCAGGAAAAATTTTTTTTCCAAATATTTTATTTACAAAAAAAGGTTAATTTTGTAAATAACAGTTGCCAAATAGTTGATTTTTCAAGTCACACAAACGAATTTTTTATTTTTTATACAACATTTTTAAGGAAAAATAGAATTTTTGCAAAACATCTGGATTTAAAAAATGTTTAATTTTCTACAAAGCAGTTGCCAAATTGTTGAATTTTCAGCCAAAAAAAAGAAAAACTTTCTACCAAATATTTGATTTTTCAAAAAAAGATTTAATTGTTCAATCAAAAGATTTAATTTTCCATTAAAAAGTTTTCTTTTCGGCCAGAAAACGAATTTTTGACAAATTAGCACAAATTTTAACCAAACAAATGAATTTATAATTTAAAATTAATAACTGTTTACCAAAATATATAATAGTTGCATTTTGATTTCAAAAATGAATTTTTAAGTTTGAAAAACGAATCTTTACCAAAAAACATTGAGTGTTCTTCCAAATTATTGAATTTTGAAGTCAAAACGAAGAACTTCCTACAAAATATTCAAATTTTTAAAACAGAAAATCATAACTTTTAGGCAAAAGTTAAATTTTCCACTAAAAAACTAAGTATCAACAAATTATTTCTAATTTCAACTACAAAATGAATTTTTTATTTTAAAAAGTTCAACTTTTACCCTAAAATGAAATGGTTACATTTTCCTTTAAAAAATGAATTTTAAAGTTTAAGGAACGAATTTTTCTAAACAAAATTTGAGTTTCTTGCCTAAAACTCGATTTTCCTAACACGTTTTTGTATTTTCAAACCAAAAATAAGAATTTTCGACAAATATTTGAATTTTCAAAAAAAGGTAATTTTCTACAAAACGGTGCAAAATGCGTGAATATTTAAAACAAATATTTTAGTGTCCAAAAAATAAATTTATTTTTTACCAAAAAGTTGAATTTTTAGACAATAAAAGGAAATTTAGAAAAATAAATAAAATTTTAACGAAGCAGAATTTCTAGTTTTAAATGATAAACTTTTTATCCGAATAAAGAATATTTGAATTTTTATTTTAAAAATGAATTTTAATGTTTAAACAATGAATTATTTACAGAAAAGTAGAGTTTCCTTTTGAATTATTGAATTTTGAAGGCAAAACGAAGAACACTATTTGGTTGAAATTTTATTTCTAAATGAAAATTCAACTACTGCGTTAAAATTTCATGTGTGTCATTTAAGATTCGTTTTTGTTATTAAAAAATTAGCTTTTTAAATTAAAAATATAATTATTCCATTTTTGTTTGAAAAAATATATTTTTTAGTTAAAATTTCAAATCTTTAGCTTAAAAATTTATCTTTTCGAGTTAAAAATTCAACTGATTGGTTGAAGATTAATATCACTTGTTAATAATTCGTATTTTTCAGTACAAAATTCTTTTTCTTCGTTAAATTATATATCTTTTTAGATTATTTTGTCTGCCAAAGAGAATCTTTCTTAATTAAATATTAATTTTTTGTTGTTGAAAATTAAACCTTTTCATTAAAAAATTTAACTTCTTTGGTTAAAATGTTGTTTTATTGTTTTAGTTTAAAAATTGGCCTTTTTGGTTGAAAAGTTACCTACTTTAATGAATCTTCGTTTTTTTTAAAATTAATCTTCTAATTAAAAATTTAACTATTCTATTTTTGATTTAAAGCCTATTTTATTTAGATGCAAATTCAACTATTTGGTTGAAAATCTCTTTAGTTGAAAAATAAAATAATTCGTAAAAAATTCATTTTTTTAGTTAAAATACTGAAAAATTCCGAAGAATAAAATTCCCGACATTGTAAAATTCTCGATTTGGAAAATGCCCGAATAATAAAATTTACGAATAATAAAATTGCCGAAAATTAAAAACACCGAATTGGAAAATTCCCGAACAATAAAATTCTGGAATAATAAAATTTCCGAATGATAAAATTCCCGAGAGAAATTTGCCGAATTACAAAATATACGAATTGAAAAATACCCGAATTAAAACAATTAAAATTTTTTCGTAAATAAGTTTGTTTGATTAAAAATACAGCAATGAAATTTGATTTTTTTCACCCAGAAATATTTTATTTACAATTATTGTTATATTAAATTCAAGCAATAATTTTAGCAATTTTAAACATTAACAATCATTTTAAAAATTCAATTTTATTATTGTATTTTTAATCAATAAAACGTATTTATAAATAGATTGTAATTGTTTGAATTAGGGAATTTTACAATTCGGTTATTTTATAATTCGGAAATTTTCGGTTAGGAATGTTATTATTGGGGAATTTTTCAATTTGGTAATATTATAAACTGTTAAAAATTTCATTATTTGGGAATTTTATAATTTGGTATTTTTATTATTCGGGAATTTTTAAATTCGGTTCTTTTTTTTGGGATGACTGAAAAATCCCGAAAAAATTCCCGACACAGGAAAATTCCTGATTTGGAAAATTTCCGAATATTAAAAGTCGCAAATAATAAAATTGCAGAAAAATATCCTAAATTTGAAAATTCCCCAATGATAAAATTCACGAAAGTTTACAATATTACCAAATTGGAAAATTTCCGATAAATTTTATGGCCGACAGAAAATTGTCGAATTATAAAATATCCGAAATGGAAAATTTCCGAATGGTAAAATTACAAATACAATAATAAAAGTTTTTAAAAATAATTTTTAATGATTACAATTTCGAAAATTATTGTATGAATTTGAAATAAAAATTTTTTTAAAATAAAATATTTCTGTATGAAATTTTTTTATGTGGATAGTACTTCAAAAAATACAAAAAGCTTTCGCAAAAAACGTATTTGAAATTTACATATATTTTTTTGGAAAACTGTATCAGATAGGATGAAAACAGAGGGTGATTTTTTTTGGGTTCTAGGGGCAAATTTTGTCAAATTAAACTTAATAGCTGTATTCTCATTTTCAAACTTGAAAATTGGATTTGTTTACACCTCCAAAATCTGACCAAATTTGGCCCCTGAACTCAAAAAAGCATCCACTGTCGTTTTAATACGTTTAAAAGATTTTCAAAAAAATATAAATGAATTTAAAATTCGCTTTTAGCGAACGCTTTTTCAATTTTTTGAAAAACTATGCACATTAAAAAAAATTCGTCACGCAGAAATATTTTATTTAAAATTATTGTTATTTTAAATTAAAAAAATAATGTTCGAAATTTGAAACATTACAAATAATTCAGCAAAATAAATATTCATTATTGTATTTGTAATCAATAAAACATTTATAAAAATTTTTTATTGTTTAAATTCGGGAATATTCTAATCAGGTAATATTATAAACTTCCGTGAATTTTATTGTTCGGGAATTTTTCAATTCGGGAATTATTATTATTCGTGAATTTTATTATTCAGGCATTTTCCAATTCGGGAATTTTACAGTTTCGGGAATTTTATTTTTCGGGATTTTTCAGCCGTCCCATTAAAAATACCGAATTGGTAAATTCCCAAATAAGAAAATTTCCGCATTGGAAAATTCCCGAATCATAAAATTTCTGAAATTAAACAATGACAATTTTTTTTGAAAAAAATTATTGTTTGAAATTAATATAACAATAATTTTAAATAAAATGTTTCTGTGTGAGGAATTTTTTAAAACTGCATTGTATTTAAAAAAAATACAAAAAGCTTTCGCAATAATCGAATTTTTAATTTATATAATTCGGGAATTTTCAATTAGGATATTTTATAATTTAAAAATTTTTTGTTTGAAATTTTCCAATTCAGCATTATAACTAACTCTCGGGAATTTTATTATTTGGAAATTTTCCAATTCGGGGATTTTATAATTCTGGAATTTTATTATTCGAGAATTTTAATCTTCGGCATTTTTCAGTATTTCAACTAAAAAAATGAATTTTTTACGAATTATTTAATATTTTAGCTAAAGAGTTTTTCAACTAAATAGTTGAATTTTTATCTAAATAAAAAAGACTTTTAAATAAAAATAGAATAGTTAAATTTTTAATTAAAAGAATAATTTTAAAAAACGAATATTCATACAAATAGTTAATTTTTCAACCCAAACGGCCAATTTTTAAACTAAAACAATAGAACAACGTTTCAACCAAAGGAGTTAAATTTTAAAATAAAAAGTTTGAATTTTCAAAAAAACATTTAATATTCAATTGCGAAATATTTTTTTTTTTGCAAAAAAAAAATCATCCAACAAGATATATAATTTAACTGAGAAAAAGAATTTTGTACTGAAAAATACGAATTAATTACAAGTGCCATTAATCTTCAGCCAATCAGTTGAATTTTTAACTCGAAAAGATAAATCTTTAAGCTAAAGATTTGAAATTTTAACTAAAAAATATATATTTTTAAACAAAAATAGAATAATTATATTTTTAATTTAAAAAGCTAATTTTTCAATAACAAAAACGATTTATAAATGGAACACATAAAATTTTAACGCAGTAGTTGAATTTTCATTTGGAAATAAAATTTCAACCAAATAGTGTTCTTCGTTTTGAATTCAAAATTCAATAATACGGAAGGAAACTCAACTTTTTTGTAAATAATTCGTTGATTAAACTTGAAAATTTATTTTTGAAGTAAAAATTCAAATATTCTTTATTCGGGTAAAAAGTTTATCATTTAAAATTAGAAACTCATTTGCACGGTTAAAATTTGATTTATATTTCTAAATTTCCTTTTACTGTCTAAAAATTCAACTTTTTGGTAAAAAATAAATTTGTTTTTTGGACATTTAAATATTTAGCTTTAAAATTCACGCATTTTTCACCTGTTTTGTAGAAAATTACCTTTTTCTTGAAAATTCAAATATTTGTCCAAAATTCTTTTTTTTGGTTTGAAAATACAAAAATTTGTTAGGAAAATCCAGTTTTAGACAGGAAACTCAAATTTTGTTTAAGAAAATTCGTTTCTTACACTTTAAAATTCTTATTTAAAAGAAAAATATAACCATTTCATTTTGGGGTAAAAACTAAATTTTTAAAAATTAAAAACTCATCTTTTTTAATTGAAATTAGAAATAATTTGTTCATAAATAGTTTTTTAGTGGAAAATTTGACTTTGGCTAAAAATTAAGATTTTCTGTTTTAAAAATTGGAATATTTTGTAGAAAGTCCTTCGTTTTAAATTTAAAATTCAATAATACGAAAGGAAACTCAACTTTTTTGTAAATATATCGTTTTTTAAACTTGAATATTTTATTTTTGTTGTGAAAATTTAAAAATTCTTTATTAGGGAAAAAAGTTTCTCATTTAAAATAAGAAACTTATTTTCTTGGTTAAAATTTGATTTATTTTTCTAAATTTCTTTTTATTGTCTAAAAATTCAACTTTTTGGTAAAAAATAACTTTTTTTGGAAATTTAAATATTTAGCTTTAAAATTCACGCATTTTGCACCTGTTTTGTAGAAAATTACCTTTTTTTGAAAATTTAAATATTTGTCGAAAATACTTCTTTTTGGTTTAAAAATACAAAAATTTGATAGAAATATCGAGTTTTAGACAGGAAACTCAAATTTTGTTTAAGAAAATTCGTTCCTTACGTTTTAAAATTTAGTTTTAAAAGGAAAATGTAACCATTTCATTTTGGGGTAAAAACTGAATTTTTAAAAATTAAAAACTTATATTTTTTAATTGAAATTAGAACTAATTCGTTGATAAATAGTTTTTTAGTGAAAAATTTGGCTTTGGCTAAAAATTAAGATTTTCTGTTTTAAAAATTTGAATATTTTGTAGAAAGTCCTTTGTTTTGAATTCAAAATTCAATAATACGGAAGGAAACTCAACTTTTTTGTAAATAATTCGTTGTTTAAACTTGAAAATTCATTTTTGAAGTAAAAATTCAAATATTCTTTATTCGGGTAAAAAGTTTATCATTTAAAATTAGAAACTCATTTGCACGGTTAAAATTTGATTTATTTTTCTAAATTTCCCTTCATTGTCTAAAAATTTAACTTTTTGGTAAAAAAAAGTTTTTTTTTGGAAATTTAAATATTTAGCTTTAAAATTCACGCATTTTCCACCTGTTTTTTTAAGAAAATTACCTTTTTTTCGTTCCTTAAACTTTAAAATACATTTTTAAAAGAAAATTAACAGAAAATTAACAGAAAATTAACAGGAAATTACCAGGTAAAAGTTGAACTTTTTAAAATAAAAAATTCATTTTGTAGTTGAAATTAGAAATAATTTGTTGATACTTAGTTTTTTGGTGGAAAATTTAACTTTTGCCTAAAAGTTTTGATTTTCTTTTTTAAAAATTTGAATATTTTGTAGAAAGTTCTTCGTTTTGACTTCATAGTTCAATAGTTTTGAAGAAAACTCAATTTTTTTGGTAAAAAATATGTTGCTCAAACTTAAAAATTCATTTTTAAAATTAAAATGCAACTATTCTATATTGTGGTAAGCAGTAAATAATTTTAAATTATAAATTCATTTGTTTAGTTAGAATTTTAACTAATTTGTAAAAAATTCGTTTTCTTTCTGAAAATGAAACTTTTTGGTGGAAAATTAACTCTTTTGAAAATTAAATCTTTTTTTGAAAAATCAAATATTGGCAGAAAGTTTTTCTTTTTTGGCTGAAAATTTAACTATTTTACAACTGCTTTGTGAAAAATTAAAATTTTTTAAATCCAGATATTTGGCAAAAATGTTGTTTTCGCTTAAAAAATAAAACTTTTTTGCAGTAAAAATAAAAAGTTGGTTGCTCAAACTTGAAAATTTATTTTTGAAATGAGTGAACAACTATTTTATATTGGTTGAAAAGTTAATCAGGTAAAATTAGAAATTCATTGTTCTAGTTGAAATTAGAACTAATTTGTTGAAAATTCGTTTTTTCTCTGAAAATCGTTTTTTTCTTTGAAAATTAACCTTTTTTGGCGAAAATTAACGGTTCTTTTTTAAATCAAAGCAAAGTTCGCAAAAAAATTTTCCTGAAAAAATATTCGCTGTTTGAACTTATAAATTCATTTTTGAAATCAAAAGTTACCAATCCTGTTTGTGCTAATAGATTGATATTTTTAAATTAAAAATTCATTTTCTTTGCTTAAATTTAAACTATTTCTGTTTCTCAAAATTCAATTTTGGTTGAAAATCCAAATATTTTCTCTAAACTTTTTCTTTTTGGCTGCAAATTTCAATAATTTGGTATAGAAACTCAACTGTTTTGTAGAAAATTCAACTTTTTGGTTAAAAATTCGCCTTGAGGAAGTGGGTCAAGATAAAATAATTTATCAAGTAAAGGTATGTAGAGGAAGTGATATTGGAGGAATTATCAGATGGGGGTCGGTGGGGATGGGGGGAGGGGGTAGAATTTTAAATTTTCCGAGGGGTGGAAGACATGAAGATATGGTAGCGAGAATGATATGGTGACTAGAATATCATTCCAGCAGGGGTATAAAATCAGATGTGGGCACTGGGCATGTGTAACCACCTGCGGAGGGCAGGTGTATAACAGACCAACTTTAATCATGACAGGGCGCCAACCTCAGCCACCCTTCGGATTTTTTAAAACTCCAGAGCAATTTCTGTTTATTTCAAACTGTTCAGAGGCGGAGCCCAAGGGAACATAGGGAGCAAAGCCCCCCCCCCCAATCCTAAAAAATTTTTTTTGGAAAAAACTACCTCTTGGTACTTCATTTTCGAAAAGGATTTCTAAAATTTTTGATAGATTTAAAAGATTTTAATATGTTCTCAAATATTCAAAAAAATTTCGAAAATATTTCCAAAGATTTAAAAAAAGTTATTGATTTTTTAAAATATTTTAGAAAAGGTCGAGAATCATTCGCAAAGATTTTTGATCACTCATGTCTGGCTAAATATGCTATTAACATTTTTTTTGTTTTAAGCAAACAGAATTCTTATTGTTTTAATCCGAATTTCTGGTTAGTTTAACCAGAATTCTGGTTACTCTAACCAGAAAAAACAGTAAGTGCAAATTTCACCATTATTCTGGTCAAATTAACCAGAATTCTGTTTAATTTAACCAGAAGTATTTTTTGAGTTATATATTTGAAAGGTTCCATAAAGAATTCCTGTTAAATATGCCCTTAATATTTTTTCTGAATAATTTTACGAGAATTCTGGTTACTCTAACAAGAAAAAGTATTAAGGGCATATTTAACCATAATCCTGGTCACTCAAACCAGAAAAAAATTAAGCGCATATTTAACCAGACATTTTTGTTAAGTGATAGATATAGGAGGATTCACAAAGAATTCTTGTTAAATTTGCCATTAATACTTTTTCTGGTTAAAGTAATCAAAATTCTGATTGTTTTAATAAGAATTTCTGGTCAATTTAACCAGAATTCTAATTATTATAACCAGAGAAAAAAGTAAGGGCATATTTACCCAGAATCCAGGTCTCTAAAACCAGAAAAAAAAGGTAAGGATATATTTAACTAGAATTCTGGTTAACTTAACCAGACATTATTTTGAGCGATAGATTTAAAAGCTTTCTCTAAGACTTCTGGTTAAATATATACTTAATATTTTTTCTGGGGTAAGTAATCATAATTCTGATTGTCTTAATCAGAATTTCTCGTTAATTTAACGAGAAAAAAATAGTAAGCGCATATTTAACCAGAATTTTGGTTTATATAACCAGGCATTGTTTTCAGCGATAAATTTAAATGCGTTCTCTAAGAATTCTGGTTAAATACACCCTTATTATTTTTTCTGGTTCAAATAATCAGAATTCTGATTGTTTTAATCAGAATTTCTGGTTAATTTACCCAGAATTCTAATTACTCTAACCAGAAAAATTAGTAAGGGCACCTTTAACCAGAATCCTGGGTAACTTAATTAGAATTTTTTTTAGCGATAGATTAGAAATTTTTCACAAAGAATTCTGGTTAAATATACCCTTAATATTTTTTCTGGTTAAAGTATTTAGAATTCTGATCCTTTTTAACAGAGTTTTTGATTAATTTAACCAGAATTCTGGTTAATCCAAACAGAAAAAATAGAAAGGGCATAATTAACCAGACATTTTTTTAGTGGTAAATTTAAAATGTTTGACAAAGAATTTTGTTTAAATATGCACAAAATATTTTTTCTGGTTAATTTAACCAGAAATCTGGTTTAAATAACCAGGCATTGTTTTCAGCGATAGATTTTAAAGCTTTCTCTAAGAATTATGGTTAAATATACTCTTAATATTTTTTCTGGTTGAAGTAATCAGAATTCTGACTGTTTTAATCAGAATTTCTGGTTAATTTAACCAGAATTCTGATTATTATAACAAGAGAAAAAATTTAGGGCATATTTAATTAGAATCCTGGTCACTCGAACCAGAAAAAATGGTAATGATATATTTAACTAGAATTCTGGTTAACTTAACCAGACATTATTTAGAGCGATAGATTTAAAATCTTTCTCTAAGAATTCTGGTTAAATATACACCTAAATATTTTTTTCTGGTTAAAGTAATCAGAATTCTGATTGTCTTAATCAGAATTTCTCGTTAATTTAACCAGAAAAAAATAGCAAGCGCATATTTAACCAGAATTCTGGTTAAAATAACCAGAATTCTGGTTAAAGCGATAAATTCAAATGCGTTCTCTAAGAATTCTGGTTAAACATACTTTTATTATTTTTTCTGGTTCAAATAATCAGAATTCTAATTGTTTTAAACCGAATTTCTGGGTAATTTACCCAGAATTCTAATTGCTCTAACCAAAAAAATAGTAAGGGCATCTTTAACCAGAATCTTGGGTAACTTAACCAGAAATTTTTTTAGCGATAGATTATAAATTTTTCACAAAGAATTCTGGTTAAATATGCCCTTAATATTTTTTCTGGGTAAAGTAATTAGAATTTCTAGTCAACTGAACCAGAATTCTAGTTACTCTGGCCAGAAAAAAATAAGGGCATATTTAACCAGAATTCTGGTTAAAATAACCAGACATTGTTTTAGCGATAGATTTTAAAGTTTTCATAAAGAACTCTAGTTAAATATGCCCATCATATTTTTTCTGATTAAAGTAATTAGAATTCTGATCCTTTTTAACAGAGATTTTGATTAATTTAACCAGAATTCTGATCATTCCAAACAGAAAAAATAGTAAGGGCATAATTAACCAGACATTTTTTTAGTGGTAAATTCATTTTTAGTGGGAATTCTGGTTAATTTAACCAGAATTCTGGTTAAAATAACCATACATTGTTTTAAGCGATAAATTTAAAAGCTTTCTCTAAGAATTATGGTTAAATATACTTTTAACATTTTTTCTGGTTGAAGTACTCAGAGTTCTGACTGTTTTGATCAGAATTTCTGGTTAATTTAACCAAAATTCTAATTATTCTAAGCAGAAAAAATATTAAAGGCATATTTACCCAGAATCCTGGCCACTTTCACCAGAAAATAGAAAGGACTTATTTAAACAGACATTTTTTTGTGTAGATAGATTTAAAAGGCTCCAAAAAAATTCTGGTTAAATATGCCTTTAATATTTTTTCTGGTTAAAGTAATCAGAATTCTGATTTTTTTCATAAGAACTTCCGGTTAATTTAACTAAAATCCTAATTACTTTAACCAGGACAATAGTAAAGGCATATTTAATCAGAATTCTCAATAATCAAAAAAGAAAAATTAGTAAGGTCATATTTAACCAGAATTCAGGTCACTCGAACCAGACAAAATAGCAAGGGCATGTTTAACCTGACTTTTTTTTTAAATGATAGATTTAATAGTTTATACAAAGCATTCTGGTTTATTATGCAATCAATATTTTTCATGGTTAAAGTAATCAGAATTCCGATTTTCTTAATCACATATTTAACCAGAATTCTGGTTTATATAACCAGGCATTGTTTTCAGCGATAAATTCAAAAGCTTTCTCTAAGAATTTTGGTTAAATATACACTTATTATTTTTTCTGGTTAATGTAATCAGAATTCTGATTGTTTTAATCAGAATTTCTGGTTAAATTACCCAGAATTCTAATTATTCTAACAAGAAAAAATAGTGAGCGCATATTTAAACAGAATTTTGGTTAACTTAACCAGACATTTTTTATAAATATTTTTTTTAAATATGCACATCATACATTTTTTGAATAAATTAATGAGAATTCTGATTGTCTTAATTAGAATTTCTCGATAATTTAACCAGAAAAAATAGTAAGCGCATATTTAACCAGAATTCTGGGTAAAATAACCAGACATGGTTTTTAGCGATAGATTTAAAAGTTTTCACTATGAATTCTGGTTAAATATGACCTTAATTTTTTTTCTGGTAAAAGTAATCAGAATTCTGATTGTTTTAATCAGAAATTCTGGTTAGTTTACACAGAAAAATATTAAGGTCATATTTAACGAGAATTCTGGTTAAAATAACCAGACATTTTTTTAGCGATAGATTTAAAAGGTTTCACAAATAACTCTGGTTACCTATGCCCATAATATTTGTTCTGGTTAAACCAATCAAAATTCTGATGGTTTTAATCAGAAATTCTGGTTAATTTATCCAGAAAAAGTGCATATTTAACCAGAATTCTGGTTAAAATAGCCAGACCTTTTTTTGCGATATATTTAAAAAGTATTACGAAGAACTCTGGTTAAATAAGCCCACTATATTTTTTCTGGTTAAAGTAATCAGACTTTTAATCAGAATTTCTGGTTAATTTAAAAAGAAAAAATAGTAAGGGCATATTTGCCTAGAATTCTGGATAAAATAACCAGACAATGTTTTTAGCAATGGATTTAAAAGTTTTTTCTAAAAATTCTGGTGAAATATGCCATTATTATGTTTTTATTAAATTAATCAGAATTATGATTGTTTTATTCAGAATTTCTGTGTAATTTAACCAGAATTCGAATTATTCGAAACAGAAAAAATAGCAAGGGCATATTTAATCAGAATTCTGGTCACTCTAACCAGAAAAAAGTAAGGGCATATTTAACCAGAATTCTGGTCACTCTAACCAGAAAAAAGTAAGGACATATTTAAGCAGAATTCTGGTTAAAATAACCAGACATTTTTTTAGCGATAGATTAAAGAGGTTTTAAAAAGAACTCTGGTTACCTATGCCCATAATATTTTTTCTGGCTACATCAATAAAAATTATGATGGTTTTAATTAGAGCTTGTGGTTAATTTAAAAAAAAATAGTCAGCGCATTTCAACCAGAATTCTGGTTAAATATATCCTTATTATTTTTTCTGGTTAAAATAATCAGAATTCTGATACTTTTCAACAGAATTTCAAAGTAATTTAACTAGAATTCTGGTTAAAATAACCAGACATTATTTTTAGCGACAAATTTAAAAGTTTTCTCTAAGAATTCTGGTTAAATATAGGGTATATTTAACCAGAATTCTTAGAGAAGCGATATATTTCTAGCGATAGATTTAAAAGGTTTCACGAAGAATTCTGGTTAAAGTACTCAGAATTCTGATACTTTTAACAGAACTTCAAAATAATTTAACTAGAATTCTGGTTCAAATAACCAGACATTATTATTATCGATAAATTAAAAAGTTTTCTCTAAGAATTCTGGTTAAATATACCCTTTTTATTTTTTCTGGTTAAAATAATCAGAATTCTGACACGTTTTAACAGAATCTCAAAATAATTTAACCAGAATTCTGGTTAAAATAACCAGACATTATTTTTAGCGATAAATTAAAAAGTTTTCTCTAAGAATTCTGGTTAAATATACCCTTATTATTTTTTCTGGTTAAAATAATCAGAATTCTGATACTTTCTAACAAAATTTTAAAATAATTCAACCAGAATTCTGGTTAAAATAACCAGACATTATTTTTAGTGATAAATTAAAAAGTTTTCTCTAAGAATTCTGGTTAAATATACCCTCATTATTATTTTCTGGTAAAAATAATCAGAATTTTGATACTTTTTAACAGAATTTTAAAATAATTTAACGAGAATTCTGGTTAAAATAACCAGACATTATTTTTAGCGATAGATTTAAAAGTTCTCTGTAAGAATTCTGGTTAAATATACGCTTATTATTTTTTCTGATTCAAACATTCCTAATTCTGATTTTTTTAAGAGAATTTCTGGTTCATTTAACCAGAATTCTGGTTAATCTAACAAGAAAAATTAGATTAGAACCAGATATTTTTCTTCAGTGATAGATTTAAAAGTTTCCACAAAGAATTCCAGTTAAATATGCGGTTAATATTTTTCTGGTTAAAGTAATCAGATTTTCTGGTTAATTTACCCAGAATTTTGATTACTCTAACCTGAAAAATAGTAAGGGCATATTTAACCATAATTCTGGTTAATTCAAACAGAATTTTTTTTCAACGATATATTTAAAATGTCTCACAAAGAACTTTAGTTACCTATGCCCAAAATATTTTTTCTGGGTAGATCAATAAAAATTCTCATGGTTTTAATCAGAGTTTCTGGTTTATTTTCTAAAAAAAAATATTCAGCGCATATTTAACCAGAATTCTGGTTAAAATAACCAAACATTGTTTCTAGCGATAGATTAAAAAAGTTTTACGAAAAACTCTGGTTAAACAGGCCCACCATATTTTTACTGGTTAAAGTAATTAGAATCCTGATCCTTTTTAACAGAATTTCGAGATAATTTAACCAGAATTCTGAGTAAAATAACCAGACATTATTTTAAACGATAAATTAAAAAGTTTACTCTAAGAATTCTGGTTAAATATACCCTTAATATTTTTTCTGAATAACGTATTTTGAATTCTGTTTTTTAAACAGAATTTCTGGTTAATTAAACCAGAATTCGGGTTACTTTATCAGAAAAAATTAGATTAGAACCAGATATTTTTCTTAAGTGATAAATTCAAAAGGTTCTACAAAGAATTCCAGTTAAATATGCGCTTAATAATTTTCTGGTTAAAGTAATCAGATTTTCTGGTTAATTTGCCCAGAATTTTGATAACTCTGACCTAAAAAATATTAAGGGCATATTTAACCATAATTCTGGTTAAAATAACCAGAAATTTTTTTATACTACAGATTTAAAAGGCTTCCCAAAGAACTCTGGTTACCTATGCTTATAATATTTTTTCTGGTTAAATCAATCAAAACTCTGATGTTTTTAATCAGAGCTGCTGGTTTATTTTCTCGAAAAAAAATAGTTAGCGCATTTGAACCAGAATTCTGGTTAAAATAACCAAAAATTGTTTCTAGCGATAGATTTAAAAGGTTTCACGAAAAATTCTGGTTAAATATACCCTTAATATATTGTATGGTTAAAGTAATCAGAATTCTGATACTTTAACCAGAATTTCGAGATAATTTAATCAGAATTCTGAGTAAAATAACCAGACATTATTTTCAGCGATAGATTTAAAAGTTCTCTCTAAGAATTCTGGTTAAATATACCCTTAATATTTTTTCTGATTTAAATATTCCTAATTCTGATTTTTTAAACAGAATTTTTGGTTCATTTAACCAGAATTCTGGTTACTCTAACAAGAAAAATTAGATTAGAACCAGATATTTTTCTTCAGTGATAGATTTAAAAGTTTCCACAAAGAATTCCAGTTAAATATGCGTTTTTTATTTTTCTGGTTAAAGTAATCAGAATTCTGATTGCTTTAATCAGAATTTCTATTTAATTTAAAGAGAAAAAATAGTAAGGGCATATTTTACCAGAATTCTGCTTAAAATAACCAGACATTTTTCTAGCGATAGATTTCAAAGGCATCATATTTTTTTTGGTTAAAGTAGTCAGAATTATGATCCTTTTTAACAGAATTTATAATTAATTTGACCAGAATTCTGGTTACTCTGAACAGAAAAAATGGTAAAGGTATATTTAATCGGAAATTTTTTAGTGATAAATTTAATAGGTTTCTCAAAGAATTCTGTTTAAATATGCCCAAAATATTTTTTCTGGTTAATTTAACCAGAATTCTGGTTACTCCAACCAGAAAAAATAGAAAGAACATATTTAACCGAAATTATGATCAATTTAACCAGAAATTTTTTTAAGTAATATATTTAAAAGTTTTCACAAAGGCTTCATTGATTTACCAAAAAATTTCAATAATTATCAAATATAACTAAAAATATATTTTTTTAAATTTTCAAATATTTCAAAAGATGTCAGAAATCGTTCTATGATTTTTCAATCATTTTAAAGATTTCGAATAGGTTTAGAAGATTTCACAAATATTTCGATGATTTTCCAAAGATTTTTATAATTTAAACAATATTATAAAATATATTTTTTAAATATTTCAAAAATTTCAATGATTTTTCAGAGCCAAAGAGATTTTTTTTTAAATTAACAGTTTTCTTTTTAATTAAAAATATGAAATTTAAATTTTCAATGATAACGCTTTTTTCGTAAATAAAAAAATTATCATAGGTGTTAAATTCCTAAACCAAAATAAAAATTATGCACTAGAAAGAAAAACAAATTCTTAACACAATGCATAAACTTTTAAAAAATACTTAAATTTTTTACCAATAAAATTAAGTTTCTTCCAAAAAGGATGAATTTAAAGTTGAAAAAAAATCTTTATTTCAGATCAAAAACGAATTTTCAAATAATTAGTTTAAATTTGTACTAATTTAATAAATTTTTAGTACAAAAAAAATTAATTTTCTTTCAAGTTGAATTCTCAACCAAAGCATACTCAACTAAAGAAAATTTATTTGCCATCAAAAATTTTCATTGTTAACCAAAAAAGATAACTACTAAATTTTCAAGGAAAAAAATTTTATTAGTAAATACAAAAAAGTTATAAAAAAGTTTAAATTTGTAACCAAAAATATGAATTATTTCTTTTAAAAAAATCTTAAGAGAATACATAAACTTTTAAAAAACTTAATTTTTTTCTAAAAAGGACCATTTTACAGTATAAACGTTTTTTATTTCAAACTATAAACGAATTTTTAACCAATCAATTCAAATTTGTACCAAATAGATAAATTTTTACGACAAAAAATTAGTTTTTATTCAAAAATTGAATAGATGCATTCGTATTAAAAAATCTATTTTAATTTAAAAAAAGTAATTTTTAAGAAATTAGTCGAATCCTCAACCAAAGAAAATTAATTTTTAATCAAGTAGTTTTCTTTTTAACCAAAAAGGAATAAATTTACATTTTTATTCAAGAAATTTTTGAAAAATAAATACAAAAAAAATATCAGAAATGTAAAACTTTTAACCAAAAATATGAATTACCTACTATAAAAGATAAATTCTCAACACAATACATAAATTTTAAATAAAAAAGTTAAATTTTCCACCAAGAGGATTTATTTTCTTCCAAAAAGGACGAATTTTTTTAATTCAGACCAAAAACGGATTTTTAAACAAACAGTTCCAATTTTGACCAAACAAGTGATTTTTTTAAACAAAAAACACGAAATGTAATCCGAAAAGAAACTAGTAAATTTTTATTTAAACAATTTTTTTTACTTTTTTTAAATAACAAATTTTCTACGAAAAAGTTGATTTTCCTTTCAAATAGCTTTTTTTTACCAAATTTTCGAATTTCCAAGCCAAAAATAAATCCTTTTTTGTAAAACAGATAAATTTTCTGCAAAAGATTATATTTGATCAAACAGAATTGAAGTATTATCCAATTGGTTCCAGTATATTAGTTAAGAAAATAATTTTAATCGAAAAAGTAAATATTTAAGAACGTAGTCCATATTTTTTCCAATCTGATTAATTTTTAGACCAAATAAAATAATGTTTATGAAAAAAATTGTTTTTCACCAAATATTTCATTGTCAACCAAACAGTTAAATGTGCAAATAACTGGTTACATTTTCAGTTAAAAAATTAATTGTCAAACAAAAGAATAATTTAAAAAAATTTTTTTGAATCCTCGGACTAAGCAGATTCATTTTTAAACAAACAGTTTAATTTTTACCAAAAAAGACCAAATTTAATTTTTCATTAAATACATAAATCCATAAAGTTTAATTTTTAGTTTGAAAAAATTATTATTTTAGTTAAAAAAGGTACCATTATATTTAAAAAAAAAAATTAACTCTTGTTTTAAAAAATTAATTTTTTAAAAATGAATTTTATGCAAAAAAATTGAGTTTCCCACCAAATAGGTGAACTCTTTACCACATTGTTGAATTTTCAAAGCAAAAAAAAAAGATTTTCCAACAAAACATTTGAGTTTTCAATGAAATAATTAATTTTTAACCAAACTAAATTTTCAACTAAATAGTTAAATTTTACGTTAAGAAAAGTAACTTTTAACTCATCAAAGAAAATTTTTTTGCTGATTAAAAAAAAAAAAGTTAAATTTTTGATAAAAAAATATTAACTTTTTACTAAAAACGACTAATTCTCAAGACAATACTTAAATTTTTAATAAAATACATGAATTTTTAAACGAAAAGATTATTTTTTATCCAAATAAATCAATTTTCAGTTTAAGAAAGATTATTTCAGTTCAAAAACAAATTTCAACAATTTAGTTCAAATTTCAGTCAAACAGGTGAATTTTTAAATCAAAAAAATAATTTTCAATCAAAAAGGGAATTTTCCACAAAAAAGTTTATTTTTACCCAAACAGTTGATTTTGTAATTAAAAAATATAAATACTTTTTATAAAAAAACTTGATGTTAAATTTTCAAAAATAAATTCTTAATTTAATATACTGCACTTTCTACATAACATTTGAGTTTTCTACATTTAACTCAAGTTAACAAATTTTTTAAA
>JAAAKG020165793.1:0-54859 GCA_010014905.2 Druon quercuslanigerum
TTACTCTTATCTTTTTCTTGATATGTCCATGTCTCGCTGCCGTATGGTACAGTTGGTACAAAAATGGAATTATGTATGTATTGCTATTTATATATTTTTATAATTCGCTTCTCCTCTAATTATAAAAGGTGAGAATTTTTTCTTCTCTCGCCCTATCTTTGCAGACATAAAAAAGTTATATATAAATAATAATTTTATCCTAATTTGTTAATCTGAATGCTAAAATAAATTAATGCAAGTTAATCTACATTCTATAATAATAGCAATTTTTTTAAACATTACTTGAATTGATTCGCAATGGCTAAAAATCTATTCTGTATTCAGGCCCAGTTAATCCGTTATGTGTGTTAAAAAAATGAAACTCGAAAAGTTAAGATTGCATTTTTAGAGCATACCTAATGGTGCCCCAATTTCTGGCGTTCCTCGTAGCAGATCTTTAAAATCATCTGAAAAGTCTGCTCGAGCGATACCTTATTCTCTAGGTTCTCCGGTTAGGACTTCTCCTCCTGCTCAGTCTTATCTTCGTGTCAGGTCCAGGTCTTCTCCTGCGATACGTTCTTCAGTCAGCCTAGATAAACTTATAATTGAAAAAATTGGAAATTTTCCGCTAATTTTTTTTGCATGATGCACCACTTGAAGTGACAGGAAGATGCATTATATACGCGCCCATGTTGATCGAAGAACAAAAAATTTAAAAAAGGATTTTTCAAGCAGTTAAGGTGGGTCATGAGGCCAACAATGGGATTTCACCAAGAGTGGATACTATTTTAGTAAATCCCTTATTTCTACGGTTTTTATTAATAATATTTTTACTATTGGTTAACAAAATGCTAGCTTCAAGAAATGTAATCCTCTCTTTTTTGTTGCAGAGTCGAATAAAGAATTGAAGTGTGTACCGAATGGTGCCTCCATTGCTGGTTATTCTCTTGTCAGACGCTCTTATTTTCCTTAAATATTTCTTTCTCCTGACACCCCGAATTTTCCTCTTTCTCGAGTCAGGTCTTCTCCTCCTGCCGACTCTCATACCTCCTTGAGATCTAGGTCTCCTCCTGCCCTTCTGCGTTCTTAGAGCCAAGGTAGGCTTTTAGTTGAAGGAATAAGATTTGTTTGCCTTATTCCGTAAAAGGATATAAACCGGCGGTTAAAAATTTGATTTTAAGTGAATTTAAACAAAAGTGAACCAACTTTAAGGGGAAAAGTTAAGTTTAAGCATAAATTTTTTTACCGAAGTTGTTAATCTGTCAACCAACAAAATAAGTTTTTTACTAAAACGATGCCGTTTCAATAAAAAGGTAATTAATTAACAAAGCAGATTAGCCTTTTACCAACTAGTTACATTTTGAACCCAGAATGCTCAATTTTCAGCGAATAATTTCATGTTTTTTTATTACTTTTCTGATAAATTCTTATTGCCAAAAATATGAATGAATGTTTAAAAAGATTAAATCAGAAAGAAAAAATTAAAAGAGATATCATAAAGTTCTTAAAGAAATAGAGATTCGTGAATGGTTTTATGATCAATCTTCCAATAAATATTTTAGGTTTTGCACCAATGTAGATTTTTCTTAAGAATAATAAATTTACTTCAAAGAAAAAGTCAATTTAGTCCGGAGGAACGTGACTAAAGTAGCAGATCAAACCTAAACGATCGTAAAAACTTAAGTTTTCAGTTAAAAACATTTATTTTTATACTTTAAGAATTATTTTCTAACAAAGAAAATGAATTTTTAACTAAAAATATACTTTTTCAAGGAAAAAAAATTTCCAAAAAAATTGCTGAATTTTCAACTTGAGAAACAAATTTTAAGTTAAAGAAAAAATATTGAATCCAGGATGAACTAATTAAATTTTTTGATAAAAAGTAGAATTTTTATTAAAATAATTCAATTTTTGAACAAAGATAATAATTTTCAAGTAAAAAAGCTTAATTTATAAAAATGTCCACAAAATTCTTCGAGTGTCAAATAAAAAAAAATCAACCGCAAATGATACAGTTAAATTTTTAGTTAAAAAATTAATTTTCATCAAAAAAACACTTAAATGTTCAACTAAAAAGTTGATTTTTGAATGAAAGAAGAAACATATTTTCAACTAGAAAATCTAATTTTTGAACCAATTAAAATCTTATTTAATATTTTTTTCAACTCAAAAAGAATTAGATTGTCAAAAAAAAATTAATTATAAACAGAAATAGATGAATTTTCAAAAAATATAAATTTTTAACAAGAAAAAAAAAATTTCAACTGAAAATGATAAACTCTAAAAACATAAAAACAACAGGTTTTCAACAAAATTGTTAAATATTCAAATTTAAAAATGAATATTTAAACCTTAAAAATAAGTATTTAGCCAAAAATGAAAGTTATATTTTCAGATAAATTTTAATTTTGGATGAAATAGATTAAGCTTCAATGGAAGAAATTAATTTTCAAATTAAAAATATAAATTTTAGACAAAAAATGAAATAGTTAAATTTCCAGTTTAAAAAATCAATTTTGAACTTGATTTGAAATTCATTGTTTTTTGGTTGAAATAGAATTTGGTTTTAGTTGAAATTTCGTTTTTTTTGGTAAAAAATTATTTGTTTTAAAATTCTTCTTAAGGTTAAAAAATTAATTTTATCACTTTTTTTATTAATTTTTTTCACTGAAAATGTAACAATTCAATTTTTGTTACAAATTTAAGTTTTTAATCTAAATTTAACTATATTTATGGTTAAAAATTCATCTCTTTGGTAGAATATTATTCTTGTTGTATGTGCATTTACGTCTTGGTTTAAAAAATTAACTTTTTAATGAAATTGAAAATTTAACTGTTCACTTTTTTGTTGAAAATTAATATTTTTTAGTTAGAAATTCATTATTTCAACCTAAAATTAAATATTTTTAAATTTTTTGTACAATTTATCTTTTTTTACTTAAAAATTGATCTTTTTGGTTAAAAATTCATATTCTGGGTTGATTATTTAACTGTTTTGTTAAAAATTCAATTCTTTGTTGTTTGAAAAAACATTTTTTCAATTGAAAATTTAACTTTATCATTTTCAATTGGAAATGTATTTTTTTGAGAATTTGTTATCTTTTTTTTGCATGAAAATTGGCCTTTATGAGTTAAAAATTTATGTTTTTTGGTAAAAATTTATTCTTTCTGTTTAAAGTTTATGAATTTAAATAAGATCTCATTTCTTTTGTTAAAAATGCATCTTTTTGGTAAAACTTCTTTCCTGTTGTTTCAAAATGCTTTTTCTAGATAAGGATTAAACTTTACATTTTGCTTTAAGATTTATTTTTTTAACAGAAAAATTAAATACATAACTGAAGCTTTATTTATTTTGATAGAAACTAAACTATTTGAAACACAATTTTTTTTTTGTGAATTTATTTTTTTAAAGTAATAATGTAACCGTTTTCATTGAAAATTGATCTATTTTGTTAAAAATTTGGTTTTTTGTCCTTTTAAATTTAATTTTTTAAATTTAGAGTATCTGTTTGAGTTTTAGTCTGTAAATTTATTTCTTTGTTTAAAAAGCAAAGTTAATTTCTTTGGTTGAAAATTAAAATATTTTGTTAAAAATCGATTTAATTATCCGAGAATTTAACTAGTCCATGTTTGGTTGTTTTGGCTTAAAATTCGTTTCTAATGTTGTAAATTGAACAATATTTTGGACATTTTTTGTTTGAAAAATTATGTCGGAAAATTTTTTTTCTTTTGTTAAAAATTGAAAAGATTCATTAGGCCCCTTTTCAATATTTACTGGACCCGTTACATTAGTCAATTATGACTTTCATTATAATCGAAGCCTTCTTAAAAGGCGACGACCTTACCTGACCTTTCCTGTCAATATATTCGCGCCATTTTAGAAAGCCCGACCGGGCGTCTGAATTCCATGATGAAATGCACACTCATTTAGAAAGGCGAACATAGTAAACATACCTTATACAAATCAAACAATGTGCTAAATAATTAATATAGCCATACGCTTTGAAACAAGCCTCTATTTGTTAGTTATTAATCCATTCTTTAATATAGGATGAGGGCCTGCACTAGACAGCTAAATGCTCTGATAATTAGATTGCTCTGCTAAAGTTAGTCAAACACAGAATACTGGGTGAAGCCTTAGCATGTCATTTTGACACGTAAAGTTATGTTTTTTGCACGCAGACTAGCAACTACACATAATAGGGCGTGCGGAATGAAAGTTTCTAATGTGTCCCCTAAGGGTTTACATTTTTCTTGTACCTTCTATGCCTATTCTTTTACACACCTCCTACATCCGTACTTAGTGTTGGGAGGGGGACCTACAGTTTAAGGTGGATTCCGAACCATTAAGAGCAACAGCCTTAAGTACTTAGAAAATATTTTTCTCTAGAGGTACCGATCCTACGACTCTCTGGAGATAAACAACTCCCTTGCTAGGCTAGTCTTCTCCGCATGGGCCACAGAGACTCTTCCAAAGTGCAAGGCGTAAATCGAAAACGGAATCCGACAGAGTGGGTCTGTCACGACTTGAGGGAGGCACCTGTTGCATCTATAATTATAGGGAGAATATCGGAGTTTCTGAGGTTATTCAAAGCAGCGTATAGGTTCGGCTCGCATCGGATATCTGAACATGCACGTACTTGGTGGAGAGTAATAGGCGCGATAGTGTCAAATACTATCAGAGCATGTAAAAGCGCATAAATAATACAGCCTACTCCAGTAACTCGCGATTTTACCTAGTCCACCCTATCGACCCAAACACTACCTAGGCACACCTACAACACCTAACTACGCACTTAAACTGTCTTCTTGTACCATATGTTCTTGTGCCAATCCGTGTCATTAATAACAGGTAACAATGCTCCCGCGTTATTATATTTTGCTCCAATGACCTCCATACGCCTAGTTTTTGTGATAAAGAGCGATCGAGGTGTTGTGAAACGTATTGGGTTGCTTGTCACGACTACCTAGTCGTGTGTATATGACAGTTTTGGGTGGTGTATTGTGACGGATGGGTCAGCTAACCGTGAATGTGCCTAGTTAAAGCCAATGGCTTGCTCCTTTCAGCAATGAAAACAATATCTGCAGGTAGCAAAAGCAGTGAAGGAGTAAATTGAAAACTGAGTAAGCGTTGTTGGATGATAAGGTTATTATTTGAGAATTAATCAAAGGCTTGCAACGAATGTCTCGTGCGGAAGGAAAGGGTGAGAAAACAGTATGCAACGTTATCCTAACGATTACACAATAGAACAAGTTAATATGTCCTTGTGTAAAAGTAGGCCACTCACTAAGGATGAACAGATAGATGCAGAGTTAGATATGTGTATAAGCGATGGAAATGAGCTTATCGGTAAATTCGTAGAATAATGCTAATGGACAAAGTCCGTAATAAGAAAATCCTCAAAGAGTGTGGTGTAAAGGAGATACAGCTTCACAGTGTAGAAGAAAATCATTGAGATAGTTTAGGCATGCTGAGAATGTAAAAGATAAATGTCTAATAACGCAAGCGTATGTATAAAAGATTTATGCATCTGAGAAAATACGAGAATAAAAAAGTAAAATTACAACGAAAATTCAAGTAAAGAATTGAAATATCCTGAATTCAAACAGGGATTTTTTAAAATCAATTATAATTTTAAGTTGAGAAATTGAATTTTCGTACAGAATTATAATTTTTATTTCAGGAAAGCGAATGTTTTGACATAAAACATAAATATATGATACAATAATAAAATATAATTCGCACTTGGAACAGGCGAAACTCACTTAATCGGAATGTAAATATCTGAGAAGGACAATGTTAAAGCTTATGATGTACGAGATAACGAATATCAGATACATTATACATATAATCTGATGAGGAACTATAATATTCACTTACAAAAATTTTAATTACAGTTTACATTAATAGAAAAATTAGATTTTTCTCTAATTATAAAACATGAGGATTCTTTTCTCTGTCGCCCTATCCTTGGTGCTTATCTTCACTTGTATTGGTAAATGTAAAAATATAATATATCCATGATTTTATGCACATTTTTTAATTTATACGCAAATGATAATTCCAGCTAATTAATCCGTATTTAATTTAGTGGCAATTTGCTTACAAACTTTACTTAATTGGTCTGCAATGGCAACTAATGTAATAATGCTTCAAGATAAGGAAAATAGTGTGAAATCTGTGAAAGAGAATACGCAAAGTGACCTTTTCCTCCCTTGTTCTTCCATTCTTGTAAAACTGTTTCTCATGAGCCGATCACACTAATTTTCGAAAAAATATTTTTCTTATTGGAATTATTTTGGGTAGTTATGTAACACAAGTTGACTTTTTGAGTTTACCTTTTTTCAAGCCATTTTTTAAAATTAAATCATCTGTTTATTCTTGCAGTGTTAAGTTTGCAATTCGATTGCTTACCAAATGGTGAACCTATTCCTGGTATACCTCGTAGCCGGCCTTCTTACTTTCCTAAAAAGTCTTCTCCTGCCAGACCTTATACTTCGGGTTCCTCGGCAAGGTCTTGCCCTCCTGCCGCATCTTCTCTCCGCGCCAGGTGTACTTCTCCTGCTGTCATGCGTGCTTCATTCAGCTTGACCGAACTTACAATTGAGGATCTTAGGCATGTTCGGCTTATTCCCCACAAGAACTCGAATCGGCGATTTGAAATTCGAAGATACACTTTTCCTCATGATGCTCCACTTGAAGTGAGACGAAAATGTAATGTGTTTGCGCCCATGCAGACCGGAGAACAATCTGTATTATCAACGTCCGCTGGTGACGTTTTTGCAATAGTGGAGGGAAATAATACATTTCTTCGTGGAATATATTCGAAAATAAATAAAGTTCGAAAACGGGTAAAAATAAACATAAATAGCGGTGAAGTTAGGTTAATGAAAACAGAAGAAATCAAGGAATGTCCCTTAACCAAGGAAAATCTGATCATAAGGAATTTTCAAATATTATTAAAAGGCAACTGTTTTCCACAACACTAACTAAACTTTTACTGTTGTGTAAAGCTAAGCATTAGTATTCAAAAAATCAGATTTATAATCCTGTAACATTTTCGACTTTGAATCTTGTATAATGGAAATAAAGCAATACACAATTAAAATCAACTTTTTAATTTTAACAAAAAAGATGAGTGGTTAGCAAAATATATAAATTACGCAGGTTTACAAACAAGGTTTCTGGATCTTGGGTCAGATTATATGTTTCTCATGTATTTTTTGCGCTCAATTTGAATATATATTTTTAGTTTTGCTCTATCACGTCAGGATTTTTGCCAAAACTTAAAAATATGTAAAAAAATATGATTATTTTTTATGAAATACGATAAACATAGGACACTAATTCAGACTTACAAAAAATGAGTATACAATACCACAATATGAATTTAGAAAGTTAGAGTAAATACGTTTTAACCAACCAAGTCCAACACAACACCTACCCTAACCCTCTTAACGCCTAACAGCATTTCTAACAAACTACAGGAAGTCTAATTCATATAACCCAGTACCCAGCCCTAGTCTTTCATCCACTTAGTAGCACATCTAAAAAACAGCAAGCCGCCTAACCCACGATCCAGTGAACTGTGATTTTAGTTGCTATTATCCCATGATAAAATTGAATCTAACGTTTTAACCAACCGAGTCCGACAGAACACCTACCCTAACCCTCTTAACGCCTAACAGCATTTCTAACAAACCACAGGAAGTCTAATGTACGTAACCTCAATACCCATCTCTAGTCCTTCAGCCCCTTATTAGTACCCCTAACAAACAGTAAGCTGCCTAACCCAAGATCCAGTGAACTGCGATTTTAGTTGCCAGTATTCCATGATAAAATTGAATATGATATTGTTTGAAAACGTAGACACCTATTCCCTTACCAACAAATCCCAAGCGGTTTGCCTCTCACGATCAGGTTGCTGTAATTAATCTTGAAGCTGTCAGCGAAGAGGAAGGAGAACGTGCTCATCAAGCATTTTAAGCACCCCGATCATGAAAGGCGGCGGGCTTGGGATTTGTTGGTTAGAGGGTAGGTGTCTTTGTCTTCAAGTAGTATTAAATTCAATTGTATCATGGAATAATAGTGATTTAAATTACAGTTCCCTGAATTGTTGTTTGGCCGGCTTCTCGTTTTTCAAGTTTTATCTTCGAACTGTATTAAACGGGATTTTTTCATAGAAAAGTAGCGATTAATCTCGGTGGGCCATGGGTTATGTGGGTTAGCCAGCTTGGGGTTTATTAGGGGTGCTGTTAGGGGGTTAAGCGGCTAGGGTGGCTTTGAATTAAACTTAGTTGATGAAAGGATAGTTGGCTCAATCTTCAAACTGTATTAAACTGAATTGTTTAATAATAACTAGCGATTAAACTAGCAGTTCTCTGGGTTGCGGGTTAGCGGCTTGTGGTTTGTTAGGGGTTCTTGTGGGGCGTCGTAGAGCTAAGGGTGGGTGTTAGGGTGGACTTTGTTGATCGCAGGGTACATGATTTAACCTTCTAACCGTAATAAACTTAATTGTTCCCCAGAAAACTAGCGATTAAACTCGCAGTTCCCTGGGTTTCGAGTTAGCCGGCTTGTCGTTTGTTAGGGTTGCTGTTGTAGGGTTGAATGGCAGGTAGGATATTTAACTTTCTGAATACATTGTGTAGTATTGTATACTTATTTTTGTGAGCCTGAATTATTGTCCTATGTTTTTCGTATTTCTTAAAAAGTAATCGTATTTTTCAACAGATTTTTGGATGGTGGTAAAAACTCTTACGTAATAGATCAAAACTAAAGAAGTACATTAGAATTCAGCGTAAAAAAGTACATAAGAAACATATGGTTTGACCCAACATACAGAAAACTTTTTTTTGTAAACCTGTGTTATTAACAAAATAATCTAATCTTAATTAAATTCTTAAATATTGAAGCAAAAAAGTTGAATTTTAATCAGGAAAAATTAAATTTTCTATATAAACGGACGAGTTGATGAGCAGAGTTAAATATTAAGAATTTAAACAATTTAAACCGATGAACTTTGAACAAAATATTCTAATCTTCAACGAAAGTGATGAATTTTTAAATTAAATTATGATTATATAATAAAATATAATTAAAATAATAATTTTTTAATTATTTTATGAAAAACTAAATTCTGAATCTTTAATTGTGAGTAGAACTATTCGGTTTATAAGGTTGATTAAATGAAAAAAGTGAAGATAAAAAAGATTTATTTCATGGAGATTTTCATGTTATGCATGAGAATTTATTTTTCTGTAATCAAAAAGTTAGAAAAAAAATCAAGAAGCAGATAGGTTTTTTGGATTTTCCGGAAAATTTCAGCAAAATTAATATGGAATTTTGTTGTTCTGGATTTAATTTCGCTTGGTGAATTCAATAGAAAAAGAAAATGCGAGCACTCAGAGAAATGTACTCTTGTGTCAAAATCATGTGTTTTGGCACAAGTGGAATTTCTGCATAAATTTAAGGCTGAGAGAATTTAGTTTGTCTAAAAAAGAAAACTCTTTAATGCAAACATTATCCATTTGCGACTAACTTTATCTTATCATATTCAAAATTTTGAAATCAAACTGTAAAGTATTGATTTCTTAGATGAATAAATAAGAGAAATATTAATTAATTATATGTGTTATTACAAAAAAAGCTGAGAAAATTTTTTATAATTAAAAATGTTACTACGGTGCTGCAATAAGGTAAAGAATTTTGAAATTTTATAATTTAATAAAGTTTGCTTCTCAGTACAAAAATTATTGTGATTTATAATTATGTGTAGTTTTTATATATTAAATAGTAATCAAAAATTCAATTTTTTTATAATAGAAATAGAACTTTACTTGGTAAAGAAAATATTTCACTTGAGGCAGGATATTCAGGAAATAGTTTTGATTGTGATTTAGAACAATACATTCTTTTTGCCTGTTTAAATTAAGAAGTATAATTACATGCTCAACTATATGGGTAAATGTAAAAATATAATATATCCATAATTTTAGATATATTCTTTAATCAATAAAATCAAATTAAAATTCGTGCGACTTATTTTGCATTTAATTATAATCGCAATGTACTTTCGAACTTTATTTGAATTGGTCCGCAATGGCTACAAATTCCTAAAGAAAAGAGAAAAAAATAATGATAAAATGGTATTTTCTTTTGATGAAAATTTCTAATTTATTGCTCTAAAAGTTTGTAATAATGTTACAAAATTAAAAAAATGTAGTTGTTTTTGTAAAAAGACGTTTAGAACTTCTTATTCGATAAATTTAAGATAACCAAGTCTGCATTTAGGCTAAAAATGAGTCAAAAGACGAAAAGACACATTTTTATAAAAATGCGACAAGAGACGAGTAGGGAGAGTGTAAAACCTTTAGAAGAGAATATACTAGGCGAAGTTTTTCTTTCTCTTCTTTAATTTTTATACAACCGGCTCTAGTGAGTTGATTTAAATAATTTTCCGAAAAATGTTTCTGTTATTGAAAGTCTTTTTGGGCAGTTTTTTTACAGAAATTAAATTACCTGTTTTTTCTTGCAGATTTAAGTTTGTATTTTGAGTCCTTACCTAATGGTGCCCAAAATTGTTAGTATTCCTTGTGGCAGACTTTCAAAATCGCCTGAGTTTAAAATCTGCCGAGTCTTCTCTTCGTGTAAGGTCAAGGTCTCCTCCTGCCATGCGGACTTCATGCAGCCTAAGTAAATTTACAATTGAACAACTTTGAAATGTTCGGCTTATTCCCCTCGGGAATCTGAACCGATGTTTCCAAATTAGAAGGTACACTTTTCCTATTGAGGTTACTAACCTTAGTAACTTTCTTACTTAACATTGTATTGCAACTTGTGCCGTCTTTGTATTAATTTAATTTGTTTATTGTTAATATTATATATGGCGTTATTGTAGCGAAAATTGGTAGATATAACTTAGGTGAAATATTTTATTAGTCAAACTGTTATTTTAGCTTGTGTTATTATTAATTCGAATATCTACCTTGAAAAACAATTTGTTAGGCGAACAAATTTTTCTATTCATCTTTTGTCGTATCTTGCATAACTTAATCGAAAAATGTTATTTTTTATTTTTCATAATTTGTTGTGCCGTCAAAATTAAAGGCTTCAATTGTTTAAAAAAATTCGAAAGTTGTTATGATAACCTTGTAGGCCCTTCAAAGGGTAAGTTGTTCTATTGAAAAAATTCATCAGGAGAAAATGTTCACCTTCTTAAATACTAAGAATAAACGCACAGAGAATTTTAGAATCTTGGAAAAGAGTGGTCTCGAAAATTTGTAAAAAGAAGCTAACTTTTTGAATTTTTATTCAAAACGTGTGGCTAACGAAACTAATTCAGTTTTGGACACGTTCCAACTTTTTTTTCAAATTTTTAAACCTATTTTTTACGATTAAAAGAAAGTCTACTCTTACTACCTAATAATTATTATTAACAAATAACAGCTACATCTACTAACAGTTTACGAAAAGAGTCTCTCAAAGCTTCTAGGGTGGAAAATCTAGTTAAAACAATAGTCCCAACAAACTTTGATTTATGAAGGAGAGCGTGGGGGGCTTCTTCAACTGAGAGAGTTATATCTGGTTGGGTTTTTTTTTATGCTGAGAACTTCACTAACCTTCAGCAGCGTTATATTGGACGGGCGTTCATATGGTTTATATGGCCATTTCCAGCCCTTCTTTAACTTTTCGAATATTTATTCAAAATCGCTGGCTAACGAACCTGACCTTCATTTTAAGACACTAAAGAGTTTACAACAGGCCAGTCCAATCTGTCAATTAATTCATAAGTTATCGTGGTAACAAATTAAAAATCTAAAGATACACAGAACCACTCACGAAAGAACGGACGAACAGAGAGACAGACACCTTCATAAAAACCTGTTTTCGGATTCGAGAAGTCTCAAAGCGTCGAAATTTGACAAAAACGGAGGCGGTCATAATTACACAAATCTATTTAAAGTTAGATAAAGCGACGGAAACACACTCTACAAATAGTAGCAGGCATCCTACAACGACCTGGCTTCTAATAAAGAAAAAGCAATGCTTCAAGAACCGGAGAAACATCAATATTCAGGTTTCTTTAAATGGCCGAACTAGCTCAACTGGATGACTATCATCCTAAAGATTTTTCTGAATATTCTGACCCCTAGGCTATCAATTGTGGTATGTATGCTGCAGAAAGAGCTTTGGCAGATGCAAACCATAAAAAAAAATTTACAGCTGATCATAATACCAGAAGTCGAATGCATCAACTCGCCACAAAGATAGGCTGGGCAAGACTGAACAAGTCAACGCTGCTGACCACCAGGCAGCATATGTTTGACAGAATACAGGTACTATCTGACGCTAGGAGAATTCTAAGAGGAGAGCTGTTTGTCACTTAAAGCAACAGTTTTTATTATTCACTAAAAGAAGACTAAAAGAAAATGAATAACTTTTAAATAGAGAAACCATGTCGCACGTTATACAGGGTGTCCTATCCATTCGAATTTCAACGCGATTAATATTAAATGCAACTAAGGTTGTGCAAAGTCAAGATGATGATGACTAATTCCACCAACACCGAAAGCGATCATGAAAGCTTCGACTTAGAGGGTACCACTGCACTTTGAATCCTAGATACTAACCCGAATAAGGTAACAACGAGACCAGTGAAAAAGCAGGTAAACTTCAGCACCAGTATAAAGGTCAAAAAAACTAAAAAATATGACAGAATATTTTCAAGATCCTACATTGATATCAATGATTTAACAAAAATTTCCAAAGCTTTACTAACAATTGGAAATCATACAAATAATTGAAATCTTATAATTTGTTACAGGTTTAGAAAGAGTTTTATAATAATATAATGTTAATATTTTTATAGTGCAATAATATCCGAAAGAGTCAGGGAGATAGTAAAAGATACAATTGCTAATATGCAACAAAGATACGGAGTACACATTGTTTATAATCAGGGATATTATTTTTAGAAATGTGACTAAAGTGCGTGGTACTGCAGTTGCAGAAAGAATGTCTGGTATTGGATGTTGGAATCATAAAATCTGCGCAGCAGCCGACAGTAAGAAACAAGTGTATCTGTGGTAGAAAAGTTCAACAATATGGGTAAGAATTTTGTGTACGTCTTACGGTCTTCATTAAATTAAAGAATAAAAACCGAAATTACTTAAAAGTTCGTTTGATAAAAAAAATCTGACGTTTCAGTTATCACTGCATGCTTTTTTCAGAGAATCTAAATAAATAATATATGAATAACAGTCGTTTCTTATCACACAAATTGAAGAGGCTTATTTTTTAAGAATTTACATTTTAGTGGACGGAAACAAAAACAAAAAACAGGTATAAGATTCAAAACTAGAATTGCTGAACATAAAAGAGACTGTAGAGTTGGAAATTTTAATACAGTTTTTTCACAGCATTATTGGAACCTAAACCACTGTTTTGATTTTGATTTTACTAATATTAAAATTCTAGCTGGAGAAAAAATACATATAAAAGACGCATAATAGAATCCATTTTTATAAAAAAATATGCAAATATTTTGATTAGCTTACAGAAAGAAATTATAAATGTCAACGAAATATATCAAAGTATTATTATATAAAAAATAATCAAGTTTAAATCCCAGTTACTTTGGCGCGCTTTTCTTATTTGTGGTTCCTTAAAATGTTGCCTTTATTCTGTATTATTATAAATTTTACCATCTCAATTTGGCTCTTGTGTACTTTGTTATATTTTCGTCGTTGTCCAAAAACATTAGAAAAATTTTTTCCGCGTTTATTAAAATGTTTAAACGGAATAATAATTTTTTTTGAGGCAGGAAATTTCTCGAATAACACAGAAATATATAATATAAAAATAAAATATAATTTTTACTGGAAACAAGGGATTTTCTTAAAAAATTATTATTCTCAGTTTCAAACTTGAGATTTATATTGTCTCTTTAAGTTAATCTATTCAAATAATTGGAACTTTTTGTAACTAACTGTAAAAAATTAACAATATAATTATAGAAAAGCCGAAAATAGCAAGGTGTTAACAATCATTCATCAAGGAAAAATTATGTAAATTTTCCATTTAAATGATGGATTGCACATGAAAGATTGCATAAATCGTAATGTTTGTTGTAAAACAACTTCGTATTTATATTCAACCTTCAAGCTTATCACCTGCGAGATAATGAATATCAGATATACTAAGCATATAATATGACAAAGAACTAAAATGTTCATCAGTTAAATTTTTACTTAAAGTCTTTAAAAATAAATTAATTGGCTTTTCTTCTAATTATAAGAGATGAGGATTTTTTCTTCTCTTGTCCTATCCTTCACTGTTATGCTCAATTCTATTGGTAAATATAAAAAAGTAAAATATCCATGAGTGTATCTACATTTGCTAATTTAAACGCAAATATAAATTCGTGCGAGTTAATCCACATTCTAAATTAATGACAATTTTATTTCCATAATGTATGCTAAAAAAATAGACATCGGAAATTAAAAGTAATTTATTGTTCTGAAGATTTTGTAATTATGTTGATAAACTTTTCTACTAATAAATGTATGTTACAGCCAAATTTTGTATAAAACAGAACAACATTTTCACTACATTTTTAAATTATCTACAAAAATATGAAAGTTTTTTAAACCAAATATATCGTATTTGAATTCTAATAACACACGTAGCCATTTTGCGTTTATGTTTTGAAGCTTTTTTTCAAGTTGAATAACCTCTTTCTTTTTGCAGAGCTAAGTTTGCATTTTGATTGTTTACCTAATGGTGCCTCAATTCCTGGTGTTCCTCGTGGCAGACTTTCTAAATCACCTGAAACGTCCTCTTCAGCGATACCTTATTCTCAAGGTTCTCCGCTTAGGACTTCTCCTCCTGCCGAGTCTTTTCTTCATGTCAGGTCTAGGTCTCCTCCTGCCATACGTTCTCCAGTCAGCCTAAGTAAACTTACAATTGAACAACTTAAAAATGTTCGGCTTATTCCCCTTGCGAATCCAAACAGAATATTTGAAATTCGAAGGTACACTTTTCCTCATGCTGCTCCACTTGAAGTGAGAGGAAGATGGAATGCTTATGCGCCCATGCTGACCGAAGAACAATCTGTATTATCAACGTCTACTGGTGACGCTTTTGCAATAGTCGAAAGAAATAATAAAGTTCTTCGTGGAATATATGCGAACGTACTCGATGTTCGTACACGGGCAAAAATAAACATGAACAGCGGTAAAGTTGGAATAATGACCAAAAAAGAAATAAAGGAAGCTCCCTTAACCAAGGATCATCCAATCTCAAGAAATTTTCAAATATTTTTAGTAGACGACTGTCGGTCGCAACTATAATTAAGATGTTATTGTTGTTTATAGCTAACCATGAATATTCAAAAATTAAATTTTTAAACTTGTAATATTTTTAACTTTGAATCTTGTATAATTGAAATAAAGCAATACACAGTCAAAATGTATTTGTTCATTTCAACAAGAAAGATAAGTGTTTAACAAAATATGTAGTTTATCAAAAAAAGAATCGAGTTATGATTCTTTATCTGGAATAGTTGAATTTTCAACTAAAAGGAACAAATTTTCAACAAACTACATGAATTTGTAACTAAATAGATGATTTTTCTAAGAAAAATTAAATAGCTTAACTTCTTTGTACGAAAAATTAACTTTAAAACACAGAGAATAATTTTTAACTATAACTTACTAATAATTTACTAATTCTTTGGAATAGTATTAAAAATTTAAGAAATTTTCCCTAAGGCGGAATGAAATTGGGTAATAAATTAAAATATCCCATTTTTTAGAAAATAAGAAGAACTTTAAAAAAAAATTTCCCCATATTTTGGGGAAAATGATTATCCCAAATGAAAATGTGGATTTTTTCCCACTAAAAAATGGGGAAATTTCCCGCAATCTTCATGGTTTGTGCAATAATTTGTTTTGTTGTAATAAAAAAGTTGAAAGGAAAGTCTTCTAATGCGTTCTTGGTTAAGAACTAATAAGCTCGTTATTCTTTGGCTAATACTTACTAATTCTCCTTGGGATAACTGTTCGTGATAGATCTCGAGGTGCTGGCTTCAGGAATATTATCTTCAGAACTTAAAGGTAGAATCTTGTTCCAAGCTTTTCTCAAATAGTCAACGGCGGCTTCCTACCATGCTGCAGCGGACCAAAAAATTACGTCCTTCAAATTGGTATTCTTTAAATACTGCATTACATCTATACCGTCTTCTTGTGAGGTTATAATGGAATGAATTTGCAATTTCGATACCTCGTTTTAAGATTTTCTAATATACGCTGATCCATGAGCTGTATCAGTGACGTAGTATTAGATGGTAAAATCCGGATTTTAGGTCGTTATGTTGTAAATCAGTCTCTTGTTGATGAGAGGGTGCATTATCTAGCAACAAAATGTACTTTAGAAGGAGTTCCTTATCTTGCATAAACTTCGTTACAACCAGTTTAAAATACTGGAAGGTTATCCAAACTGAAGTTTTTTAACGCTCTCGGTTTTTTAGACTTGTCTACAATCAATTAAGCAATCTTTAACGTCACAGAAGCGTTACTGCAGGCTAAAATTGTAATGCGGTTTTTATTTTTCTTAAAGGCGGGAGCTTTTTTTTCCATTTTTAATGCTAGAGTCTTCAAAGCTATCATCTTAAAATTCAGACCAGATTCATCACAAATAAAAATCTGATCCTTCGTTGAATCTTCCTCGTCGAAAATTTTTTGAAAAACTGCTTTGAACTCTGCAATAGCTTTAAAATCTGCTGACAGTTTTCCACCACAAACAGTCAAATTTCCAGCACCGCACGTTTTCTTCTTACCTAAACGTAACAAAACCGGTTTGTAGTGTTCTATTTAAAATTGGAACCAAATGTGTACAGCTGTGTTTAATTGTGGTTTTTCTGTTTCTCGCATGCAAGTATTTTTAGATAATTCATTTTCTTTCTACTGCACCAATTTTCAATTTTTGAGTTCTTTGATATCCATCTATGTATTATTAAAACTAAAATATTGGGCGTTTTTTTTTGGAGAAAAACCTTTTTTTGTCATGCGTGCGCATGCATATGTTGGCAGTGGGAGCAAAGAAAGTAGGAAAGGGAAGTCGCGATATCTGGTAGTGCGATAAGTGGGAGACTTCTGTACTCGTATTGTAAATTTGTAATTTGTCACTTCTTTACACAGCTGCTCAAAATTGTTTCTCACGGATTTACAAGACTTTTTAAATTTCAGCTTTTTATCTTTAATCATAAAAAAATCCAGGCTTCTGGAATAGGAATAACAAGGAATAGGTGCTATTCCAGTAAATTTCACACGCATCCTAAAAAATCTTTGCAAATGTCGCACTCGCGATCTTTTGTTTTCATGTTTGGAAGGGACTTTTAGGCTTAAGGAGAATTAAAGATAAGTGCAAAAGGGTCTTTTTACAAATAAAATTATCTTCAGAGCATTTTGAAAGCTGTGAAAAAAAACATTTTAAGCTTTTAAGCAATAAAAACTTGTAATACTATAAATTTTCATAAAATTGTAGATTGTGTTTGCTTTGTTCATAGTTAGTCTTTCTTAGGCTCCGGAAAAACTAGCATCTTTGTGTTATTTTCCACAAATGTCGTGAGATTTTGTGAAAATTTGTGAGATAATAAGGATTATAATAACGATTGATGATATTATTCAGATTTCGAAAGTGACCTTTACTTCTTTTTACACTAAGAACAGGAACTTTTATTGAACATCCTACATTCATATCTTGAAACTTGTTTTTTGATAGAATTTTGATTTTCTCTATTGCTTCTCCCAACCTTGGACTGCATTTGATTTAAGTTATCTATCCAACGGAAAAAGTTCTTTTTCTTTTCTTTTTTAGGAAATAAGACGCATTTTTGGATATTGCGACATGAACATTTTATGCTGTTTATCCAAATTTGATCGTCGGATTATTGATCTTAATTTCACGTATTCTGCTCATTCTTTTCATTATTTTTACGTTAATTAAGATTTTAAATTTGATTTTAATCTCACTTTATTTCTTTAATTTTAATTTAGCTGAATTTGATTGGAGGTCTTTTCCATTTCAGTTTTGTTTACAATTGGTTTGCCTTTTGACCCTCACAACATTATTGGGGGTTTAGGGAGAAATCATCCTGGTGGTGTTGCTGTTTCTGTAGTTTGAAAATAAAAATAAGAAAGACGAGTAATATAAAAAATAAATTATTTATATATGAAAATTCAAAGTAAGAGAAGCAAGGGAATTTAGTTGGGTATCTTCTCATTTTTCTTTCCTCTTTTTTGTTTTTATCCAAAGGAAAAAGTTCTTTTTTTTTTTTAGGGAAGAAGCGGATTTTTTCAGATTGCAATGGGAACATTTCATGCTGATTTTCCAAATTTGAAACCTAATAAAGATATTAATTGTTTTATTATTGATTCTGATAGCGTTTATTGTGTTTCTTAGAAATCCTAATCTTCTCTGAAAAAAGCAAAATACTTAATTCACGAGGCTAACAAAAATGTGGCAACATTAAAAATTGTATGTACAATAAAATTTATAACTAAGACGAAAATCTTCAAAAGGAAGAAACTCCAAAGAAAGAAATAGAAATAGAAATGCAAGGCAAATGAATTTCTTACAAGAACATTACATCAGGGATACCACAAAAACTTTATTGAAGAAATTTCTTTATTTTCCCTGACCATTTTATTTGTGTGGAAAAACAAGCTTAAATTAGAATTGAAAACCTTCAAACAGAATACAGATCTGAAGTAACGAACAGCGATTTTTCCTTTCCTCCAGACGATACCCTATTTTACACCGCAGCAATGATATCACGCACACAATCACCAAGTCATACCGAAACATCTGCTCATTCCACACATGAGTTATTACTATAACTCATACAGAAGGTCGATGCTCTGGTCCTTGAAAATCAAGTACTAAGACAAGCAGACGAAATCAGGACTAAGAAAATTTCAAAGCTAGAAATCAAAGTAGGCCTGCCAGGAGATATTGAAACTGACTGTGCCTTTCTCGTTTAATCAAAAAAGACTAGTGAAGAAGTAATAATAACCGATGATAGAGACTTAGAAAAAGTATATGACAGGCTACAGCGACTGAGAAATGGAAAAATCCTGAGGAATCGACAACAAAAAAACATGAATCTCATGGAAACTCGGAATCGCACAGCTACGTGAATGAGACGCAATGAAGGAATCCCGGCCAAAGATCTTATTAGAGCCATTCGTCCCTTGAATGGTCAAGACGATATGGGCGTCCAGGATTTCATTAAAACCGTCACAAGTGTAAAATCAGAGTGTTTCCTACCACAACTGCAACTTGATTTTACAATAGCTTAAAAATACTAGGTTATGCTGAAAGAGCAATAAGATTTTCTTTCATCAATACCTTTTATAAATTATACGAGACATTAAGACAAAACCTCAATCAAACCGGTTCCGTCCTACCAATGAAAAGTCAAATCGACTCATACAAACAAGGTCAAATGAAGACAGTACAAAATTTCTCTTTGCGGTTCAAACATATCACTAATGAACTCAAATATGCAGCTCAAGCACAATCCCTTACAGACAAAGACAAAAGGAGAATCAGATTAAAAATTGATGAGCAAGAAAGTCTCAATCGATACAAGACAAATCTCAAAAGAGAAATAGGAGTACAAGTTCGGTCTATGAGACCAATTAAAATCACAAAAGCACAAAAAGAAGCAACCGGATGTGAAATGTGGTTAAGGGAGGCCCAACCTTTAATAAACGCTTCTTCCATACCAAGTCTCTCGCCCTGATAATACTTCAGGAAGCACAGGTGGTAGATCACTGAACAACACCTTATACCATATACCTTTCGCAGAAAGAGCAGCGCAGTGTTACTAAAAAAAATACAAAATTTTCAACAAGGCCAACACCAAAACAGACCTCCATAAGTAAGGAATATATTAGATCAGGAATTGGAACTATTACAGAAAGAAATGTCCCAGAAAGCAATGGAGGAACAAATCCAATACGAAGAATCAGCAGAATCTCTACCGCATGTGGAGAACTTAAATTAATACGGGGAAGAATAAAGTGATGAACAAGAATCTAAATTACTATTAGAAACAGGAGCCGCAATGAATCTAATTAAAAAAGGTACCATACCGCAGTTAGTATTTTCCCTGATAGAGCCATCGCACTTATGAATTCGTGAACTCCTAAAAATAAAGGGGCTATACCGTTTTCATGTACTTTCGAATTTGGGGGAAAATATATCCCAAACAAATCACACATCCTAGACCTTTTACATTACCTTTTAAAAAACTTCGTTACTAACGTTTTTAAGGTCTTTAGCTCAAGCAAAACCATCTAGTAAAATTGAAGAAATGTCTACATAAGGACTTTGACATTGGGTCACTTCGATCCCAGTAAAAATATAAACGTCCAGCCTGAGGCATCGAGTTTTAGAATCGAAGGGACTCTTAAGCAAAGCTGCTTTTGCAGATTCTGCAAAACAGTCCCCTGGATGATTCGAATGGTATCAAATCAGAAAAAGAATTAATTTCATAGGAGTTCATCGATTAGCTACACAGAGTCGGTTAGAAAAAATGCGGGTTTAAAAGGAATTAGGAATTCTGCTAGTTTTAATAAAATTCATAATATTTGGAATATTTAAGGAACTCAAGTTGTTTATGGATGTTTAAGGATTACAGGGACTTTAAAAAATTTTTAAGAATTTAAGACATTCAATGAGTGACGAGAATTCAATCAATTTCGAAAATTTAAGAATTTATATAGAAAATCCGCGAAAATTCATTCCAATAGAACCGGCTTTTCAAATAACCAAAGTAGAATTGCATTTAAAACGCGAGAAAGAAATGTTAAAGAGTACCGGCTCTACAACCGACGATTTTAAATAGACTTCATGAGTCTCGAGAATAAAATATCCTACGACTAGGGTCGTGAATAGATGTTGAATTGTATTGAATGTACAAATAAGAGAGATAAATAAATAGACTGTTTATGTGAAAATACCATCCTTATTTCTTCTCCGAGTTACTGTAGTTAGATTTTAAAGTACGACAGACAAGAGAACCTTTCAAAGTTTTAACCATAATAGTTGAAGTTTTTCATTTAGTTCTATCAATTGAATTCGCATTTGAGAATAAAACCAGTTAAAAAGAAAAATAAGACAGTCAATCCTGGATTTAATGTCCTTTTTCAAACTCGCCGTGACATTAAGTCCAGAGTCTCCAAACCATTTTGTTCCTCTCCTGTTTTTTTCTTTCCTGTTTTACTCTCTGTTTTGTGGCGCCTGAGTGAGCATCGCCCATACTCCCACAGCTCCTCTCAGCCATTCCCGCCGCGAGGCACCAATTTTCGGAAATATTAAATCCAGAAACACTAAATCTAGGTTCGGCTGTAATTTTTTTCCGCTTATTTCTGTTGTTGTACACAAATTTACGGCAAAATACGTTTTCTGTCTCAAGTCGTTTTGTGCAAGTGTCTAGCTTAAATTGAATTTTCTTAAGTTAATTTTTTTGAAGCTTTTTTCTCAATTAAATTATCGTTATCTTTTCGCAGAGTTCAGTTTGCAATTCTAATGTTTACCCAATGGTGAATCTATTCCTGCTATGCCTTTTGATAGACCTTCTGATTCTCCTAAAAAATCTTCTCCTGCTAGACCTTATCCTCCAGGTTCTCCCGCCAAGTCTTGCTCTTCTGCCGAATCTTCTCTTCGTGTCAGGTCAGGTCTCCTCGTGCCATGTGCGCTTCAATCCGTCTGACTAAACTTACAATTAAACAGCTAAGATATATTCGGCTTATTCCCTATGAGAATGCGAAACGGCAATTCAAATGTCGAAAATAAACTTTTCCTCACAATGCTCAAATTCAAGCGAAAGGAAGATTAAATGTCTGTCGAAGTATCCCCAATGGAGAATAATCAGTTTTATCAACTTCTACTGGTAACCCCTTTGCAATAGTGGAGAGAAATGATATCTATCTTCGTCAAAATAATGACAATAGAAGAAAGTGAGGAATCTGCCTTATCCAAGGATTATTCAATCTCGAGCAATTATCAAACAAAAATTGTTGACAATGGTCTTTCACAAAATTAATTACATTTTTTTAAATGTAATATTGAAATATAAGGGGGTCTGCAAATATTTTTTAAATAGAAGTTTATACAATAATGATAAAACAATACCAGATTAAAATGTATGTGTTTATTTAAAACAAATATTAGAACAAAATACTTCAGTTATGAAGAAAATAATTAAATTTCAATACAATAGATACATTTTTGAATAAAAGATTGGATTTTTAACCAAATATTTCACAGCATTAGTCAATTGTTTAACTTAATAAATCAATGCTGTAACTGAAACATCAGCATTTTTTACATGATTTGAGTGTTCAATCAAAAATATTTTTTAGTGGAAAGAAAAAAAATGTCAAACAAACCATTCAATTTTATAGCTTAGTTAAGAACTTTAAACCGAAAATAATATTTTTTAAATAAAAGTGATATTTTAATGAAGTAATATGAAGCTGCTTTAACAAGTAAGAAACATTGTAAAATAATTAAAGTCACAATTAAAAAAAATAATAAAAGTGCAAAAAGGAAAATGGAATATTATTATTTAGAAATATTTATTTTAAGCTAAGCCCTATTCTAGATGCTGCAATATTATAATTTTGAGTTTTAAATGCAGAATGTGAAGTTTTAATTTCCAAGAAAAATAAAGAGAAAAAAATTTTCAAATCGTATAATTTCATATAGGTTAATAAATTTATGTCATATTATTTTTGCATTAATGTATGATTTAATAATTACATTAAAGATAATACTATAATATAAATACAGATGTGAAATAAGTATTTAAATGAGTTTGGAACATTTTTTCATTGTTTAGATAATATTCTACATTTGGAATTTGTCACTCGTTTACACAGCTGCTTAAAATTTTCCGTTGTGGGTTTTATCAGAGGAATTAAAACATAGTTTAAATTATAATTCCAAAAATATTCACGTAAAATAAAGGATAATTTAAAAAACCCTAATTCGATTATTTCTAAAGTAATCTAGCAAATTAAATTCAATCAACATTTTGAAATACTTAAGTGAATACAAAAAATATCACCAAGATTTCAAACATTTCAGACTAATTAAACAGATTCTACGCATTTTTTAAAACTTTTCAGAGAGATTCAGATTAAGGGATAAATAAGCATCGCGACAGCAGCTTAAGGGGTTTCTCTGAATATTTAGAATTTGAGGTATTCTTGATCATGTAACGCATTTAAGAAAATGCAGGAATTAAATTAAATTTTTAAATTTTTAAATTTTTTTTTTAATTTTTTAAATTTAATATTGTACCATTTTTAGTAATTCTAAAGCTTTTCATTTAAAACGTTTTAAATTTAAAAATGGACTAATTTCCAGTTTTATATCAGCCTTAAAAAATATTTACTCTCAAACTATTACTAACGTATTTGCTGGAATTTCAGGTGAAATAGACAATTTGACTAATCATGAGTTTTAATTCGTTCTTAAACTATAAAATATAATTATGTTCCAATGATATAATTTTGAAGTAAAAAAAAAACCAAGCCATTTTTGAGGTTTAGATATATGCCTTCAATTTAGGATTCTTTAATTTTCACTGATTCCTGCTTTAAATAATAAAATGTTAAAAGTTTAGAGATAAAAGCTGATTAGCCAGATAATTTTTTTTAATTTAAAGTTTTAAGAGATTTAAAAAAGGGATTCATAAAAGTTCTATAATTCTCAAAAAATTTAAAGCTAGTAAAATAATATAAAAATTCTTATATAATTTTAAACGAATTTAGTAGTAATAGATTTTTTTATTGAAACAAACAAATGAAATGTAAAGATCTGAGCTGGAAAGTCTTGACGTATAAAATATCTGAGATAACCAATATAATATATCATTTACAATCAAATAAAGAACTCGAGTTTTCTTTAATTATGTTGTTAATTAGATATTCATTAATACATTAATTAGCTTTTCTGGTAATCAGAAAGGATGTGGAATTTTTCTTCTTTCGTCCTGTCGTTGGCGGTTATCCTGAACTCAATTGGTAAATATAATTATGATATATATTTATGATTTTTCTGTGGATTCTTGAATCTATACGTTATATTGATTTCAAATTAAATAATTAATATTGATTAACTATATAAAAAAAAATTATTGGCAAAGTATTTAAACTTTCATCCAAATAAATGAATAGTGTGAAATAAACATATAAATTAAAAAATAATAAATTTAAGAGAATTAATAAATTAATGAAATATTGTTAAAACTCACTTTTGACCAAAAATGATTTAAATTCAAGAAAATAAATAAAAATAGGATAGTAAACTTTTCAAACAAAAGAAAGATTTCAACCAGAATAGTGAGCGTCTTCTATTGAGTTGTTTTAATTCAGTTCGCTTTATAGAATAAAGACAGTTAAAAAGGAAAAAAGAATAGGACAAAAAGTGATAAATCTATAAAATACACAAGAACTTTTTAGGTTAATTGTTTTTAAAACTGATGTACGGAAAAATTCTTCTCATATTTTGGCATTTTAGTGCTATTGTTCCTATTATGAAGTTCACATTGCTTGAGTTGCTGTTTTTAAAGCTCCTTTATAAATTGAATCATCTGTTTCTTTTTGCAGAATTTGGATCGCAGTTTGATTGTTTACCTAATGGTGAACCTATTCCTGGTATTTCTGGCAGCACACCTTCTAATTCTTTTGAAAGGTCTTCTACTATTTCTTACCCTTCGAGTACTTCAGCCAGGTCTTGTCCTCCTGCCGAATCGTCTCTTCGTGCCAGATCCAGATCTCCTCCTGTCAGGCGGCTTTCATTCAGTCTGAGTAAACTTACAATTGAACAACTCAGATATGTTCGGCTGATTCCACACAAGAATCCGAATCGGAAATTTGAAATTCGAAGGTACACTTTACCTAGCCATGCACCAATTCAAGTGAGAGGAAAACATAATCTCCACGAGGCAATACCAACCGAAGAAATAACTGTATTATCAACAACCAATGGTGATGCCTTGGCAATATTAGAGAAAAACAATACAATTCTTCGTGGAATTTATACAGTATGCAATGGCGTCCATAAAAGGGCAAAGGTAAACATGGATAGCGGCGAAGTGAACATAATGACCACAGCAGAAATCCAGGAATCTCCCTTAACCAAGCTTCATCCAATCGGGAAGAATTTTCAAACAATAGTTGTAGACGACAGTCTTACACAATAATAATTTAACTTTTTTTTAGTGTAGAGCTGCAATATAAGGGTAGAAGAAAATCATTTTAAATCAAATCCTCTATGAATAAAATAAAAAATTACAGATTAAAATTTTAAAAGAAAAAGACCAATTTCTAGCATTCTATAAGAATTTTAAATAAAAAATTGCAACAATAAATTAATTGGTTAAACGTTTTAGTGGAAAAAATTACTTTCTATAAAAAAGAATGTTTAACCAACCAGATTAAATATTTAAATGCGTTAGTTGAGTTCTTATTTAAAAACATTTAGTTGAGCGAACATTTTTTTAAGCAAACCGTTACATTTTCTGCCACAATGCTAAACCTTAAATCAAAACGATTTTTTTTTTAAACAAAGGACGAATTTTCAACAAAGTAGATAATTTTTTTCACTAAAATAAAATAGTTGCAATTTTAGTAAAAAATTAATAAAGCTATTTTCCCAAATAGAAAAACATGGCAGATTATTATCAGTTTACAATTTAAAAAAGAAACCTTACGTTCTGAAAAAAATATAGCTTGGTTTTCTGCAAATAATTAATATAAAAATGATGAATTTTGTTGATATCTTCATCTGTCATCTATACATTTGTTTAACACAATCATAAATTCTGAAGTTTATTAAGATACATATTTTATGGTGAGGATTTTCTGAGCAATTTATAAAACGTTGATTAGAAATTAATTTTTTAAATAGGGCTGAATTGGTCATAGTTAATTTTAATGAAAAAAGGAACATGAGTTTTAATCTCGTAGATAAATTAAACATCAAAATTTTATTAATTCATCCTATAATTTAATATACGTTAATAAATTTACTTTATGTCTTTTTGATTAGGAATTAGAAACAAATTCTAGATTATTAAAAAACAATATTATCATTAGTTGTGGTAAAATTTTTATAATAATAATTTAAAAATTTAAAAAAATCTTGTTAACACAATTTAATTTTCAAGATTTCTATTGATTGCAGACTAAGAAGCCAACAATTCCTTAAAAACTGTTGATCTTGGTGCGTTGGTAAAGGGCTTTTTAACCAATTATGGAGATTAAAGACCATTCCCATTAATATTAAGATGAATTTTTATAAAAGTTTAGAAGCATTAAAATCGAATCATTAGAAGACTGAGGGGCTGATACTTAAGTTGTAAGCGCGCACAAGATTTTGACATTTTTAACTATTTTAAATTCATTGTGAAAAATTAACAATTAACAATAAAAAACGAAAAATAGCCGTTTGTTTCAAATCATGCATCGGATCACCCATATATAAAATTAGCATTTAAACGATATTTGCGGAAATGGAGGTAGAATTTGCCTTGAGAGAGTCACTGCTATAGTAAAATTTCCAAATCCTAAACATAAAGACGGTGTTATTCAATTTTTGAGCAATTTTAAATTTGCGGAAAAATGTATCACAAGTCTTAGAACTTTTACATTATCTTTTAAAAGACGAAATGATGTTTGTCTGCTGTTGAGCCGAAGAAAAAGCTTGTAACCAAAATTGAAAAAATGTCTAATTAGATCTCCGACATTAGCTTCCTCTAAAAACGTTGATCTAGTGGTGACACAGTTACTGAACTTCAGTTTAGTGAAGCGTCTGCTTCAGATTTAGGACATTGATTACCCAAAACTTGCGGGGACCAGCTTCTCCGGAACGTGGATGCTATATTTCCCTAAACTGCGCAAGCGCGGAAATATGCTGCAAGCACTGAGTGTGCAAATGGCTCGGCTATAATGTTGGTTAAACAATTCGATATATTTAGAACTCACATAAACGGCTGTGTAATTCGAATTCAAAGTAAGCAAAGTAAAGTTTTTAAATAAAAATTATTACAAAAAAATAATGAAAGAAAAGATTAAACGTGGATTGCATCTTAATAAAAAGATGAACTGCAATGTTGAAAAGTATTATTACAGAAGGAACGAAAAGTTTGGTAGGCAGGGAAGTTTTTACCAACAGCTGGTAGGGCAGATTTCTTTCTGTGTTATTTTCTTAAGTTAGAATTCGCGTTTAATATTTTTTTTCACTCTTTTTTTTTACTTTTTTTTAAAACTATACTTTGTTTAACGTTAGTTAAAATTACGCTTTATCATTAGTGGAGCTCTGATCCAAGAGCTTTGTAGCGAAAGATGATTTGTGGCTTACAGATCCCGTACGTAGACTCCAACAGGTCAAAGATATCATATAATAGAAAAAGAAGCACTTAACATAATTAGGGGAGAAAGCTCATTTTGACTAGACGCTTTATCGAGAAACCCACAAACCAATAGTTTTAAATCGAAAGATATAAAGTGTGACAGGGGAAATTTTAACTCACCTATCACTTCAGGCTTTAAGTAATTCTTTAAACGGCCAACCGACAATAACAACCACTAGGAACGAAAGCTATCTTGGCCAGAGCATTCATCAAAAGCAGTTCTACTTTATCATTTATTTTCCTGTATGTGCTTAATTTCATGTTGAACGATTCTATGGTATCGATAGCATACGCTGTTTCATAAACTGTCGTCACATCAATTTCAATTAACATAAAAGAACTTTCATAGCAAGATTCCCGCATCCAACTTTCATACAGTTTTTAAATTAATTTAAACAATAAATGTAAGGGTATTTTAAATTGCTTCTTATTAATTCTACGTAAGATTTGGTAAAGAAGTCTTTCTTCGTTCACGAAAAACTCTTTTTATGCTTACTGTTTGTGTATTAAGAAATTCTTTTCACAAATCTAGGCTACATTGGATGGTGCCTAATATCCATTGGATCTTTCTTTTCTAATTAATATATAATAAATTATAAATAGTATTAATCTTCAAGCCAGCTTTGGAAATCTTGTCGATTACCTTTTCCAGCCAACGCAGGTGCTTCTTAAAAGTCTCTGTGACTACGATGATATCAAGATAGGACAACGCATCAGGTCTCATCTTTGGGGTGATGATCTAATCGATCGACCTCTAAAAGGTGGCCGGTGTCACTGTCAAGCCAAACGGCATACGAGCAGATTGGAAAAGCCACATGCCAGGAAACAAATGCTGTATATTCCTGTCAACAATCGTCCACAGGGATCAGATTTAAGGCCGCACTAAGATCCATCTCATTTCTTGGTTATCACTATAGGACCTGACCACTGTCTAGTGGAATCCTTAATTACACCCTCGGCTAGCATCCTATCCACCTTCGAGTACACGGCCTCCTGTACTTTAGGAAACACAAATCGGTACCTTTTTCTAATAGGTGCATGGCCCTGAATATCTATGTAGTGTTTGACCAAGTGAGTGGTGTTTAATTAGCCCTCCCTTTCAGGAACAGTTTTTCGTTTAATCAATTCTTGGAGTTTCCCATCCTGCTGTCTAGATAAATCTAAGATACCGGCGCATTTTTCCTCCGCGGACACCCATGTGTCTAGTGAATAGACCAGACCGTCCGTACCGGGCATCCAAATGTCCGCGTACCAACTTGGTCTTTCATATTCCGGCGATCTAATCCAGGTCGGAAAATTGTTTGCATACCCCCCCCCCCCCCATTAAAGTAAATTTTATCAAGATCTAGTTTTTCGCATTCCGGTTGTAGATCATGGACATAAACCGGTAGTGATGGGGACCAATTTCTTAAATCATGGTCCTTTCTAAACAAAATGGTGCTGTTTACTGTTTCCTGTTTTAAATCAGAAAAGGTACCCTCAGGGCACAGCGAACCACATTCCTTTAGATGCACAAGACCTTTAACCAAATGCGAGTAATCAAAATTTTCAAAATGTAAAACTCGATAACCAGGGTTACGTCTCCATGAAGTCTTTCACTAGACATTAAATGTTCTTAGAATCCAGGAAATACTTCATGGGATCAAGTTCCGAGACGTAGGAATGTATATTGGAACGCATGCGCATTTGTGACCAGGTTAGGCCGAGGTCAGACATGCGTCAGACTTGTATGTATGCTTGTAGGTCATAACTAAATTAGCTAGTAACCCTTTCACGTGATTATTCAAGTTTAATCCGATGTTCAACTTTGATGCTATTTGAACTTTCGCGCTCAAAGTAGAACCTCGGAAAAATTACCAAGACTCGTGAAACTTTCACATATATAAAGTTTCACGAAGTAACACGATGTATGTCCAACTGCGGAATGTAATGAGCTATGTAAGTGTTATACACGTAATTATTAGTTATTCTACCTGACAGGATATTCCGTTCACGTTGTGAAATTTTAATTTTCCTTCTCGAAACTCAAGTCGGAAACTTTCCGAGATTCATGAAACCTCTTTCGTTAAAGGTTTCACGAAGCTCAGGATCTAGATTTAGTGCGGATATGATTAGGATCAGTTACGTCGATGATTTAGTTACGTTATTTGTATTCGAAAATAGTTCATAGTTTAATTAGAAAATATTTAGTTCACAGTGCTTCTACTAGAAGCGCGTTTGTTTCAAATTTGGAAAATTGTAATATCGATGTAAATTTTAGGAGTTAGCAAAAAATATTGTGTTCTTAATAATACATATTTGATTACCATTACAGTTTTTCGAATATTGTCACGGGCATTAGTTACACTGTGGTCGAAGATTTTTTTAGTTCTTAGTTTCCCAGATCGGAGCAATCTTCGAATTGACGGTCTTCGCGCGTTGCACAAAACCTGTCACTTTCGTTCTTTGTCTCCGTGTGGAATAACGTTTCTCGTTCCCTAACGCCGTCAAGGATTCTTTAGAGACTAGGATATTTGCATTTATTTTATGGATTTGAAAATCGATTGATTGGAATTGCTTTTTATCTGTTATACCGCGGTCGGATTTTGACAATTGGATTACGCGATGCTACAGGAAATGTTTCAGGTAACAACCTTGATATTTTAGCGAGCGACGCGATCGGAGGGTTGCTTTGCGTCAATGAAGACTGGCTCCCATACTACTTATTGTCTCGCTTTCCCCCTTTTTTAGTGCTCTTATTTTTATAACTCTTTAGCGTTTTGAAATCGATTGTTCTTCCCTGAAAAAATAAAGTTGTCGGATTAAAAATTATTTTACATATGCAAAGTTGGCTGTTGGATTTCAAGGCCCCACCCCTGAGTTCTCTTGCTTCTGTGGTTATCTTCCTTATAATTTTCCTCCCCAGATTTTCAGGTACAAAAATGGTAAATTTCGGTCTTTCAATTTTAGCCGGGCGACTCGTGGAGATATACGTATATATCTCTTAACAAAACCGAACCACCATTCGACACGTGGGTGAAATAAACCATCGATCGCACCAGTCTGGACAAAAAAGTATGCATATATTAATTCAATAGGTCGATATCTAGCACATGCACAAATTTAGTTAGAGAAATGTGGGTTAATAAAGAAATTTCAAAAGTTTGCTAGAATATTGTTTTCAGTATCATCCTGTAAAAGGGAAATAGTCATATAGATTGTTTGCATAGGAAGTTTTCAACGAAGACTTCTTTACAAAAGGCTACCTTTTGTACATTTTTTAATAAATAATCCCTCCATACTTACAATTAGAAAGAATGCTACGACTCTTAAGGGACATTTAGGAAAAATAAGCTTCGCCAAACAACCGAATAACCCTTCTCGTAATTAGGTTTTAGCAAACAACTAAGGAATATAATTTAGATAATTGTCCTGAATGTATAGATGAAAAACCGAACTTTCAACAGAAAGTAATTGTTGAAATTTTCTCTGACCCACCCTGAAAACAAGTCAGCTTAGAATTATTTAAGTACGTGAGCTAGTGTTTGATCACAATAGACGAGAATGGACCTCAGTTCTCTGATGGATTCAAAATATTCCCCAAACACTTTCATTTTGTGCACAATACAAGTTTGCAACATTTCGCACAAAGCAGGGCATATTCTATGAATTTAGGGATTCTAGAACACTCCAAGTAATTTAGGGGGTATTTGTGAAATTCAAAGAATTTCATGAATTTAGAAACTTTTAAGAATTCGGGAACGTTCAAAGTTCACAGGAAATTTAGAAAAAATTAGTGCATTCGAGACATTTAATGAATTAAGAATATTTAAGTAATTTAGGGGAATCATGAGAATTCAAAAGAATTTCAGCAATTCAGAATATTTAGGAAATTCCAATATTTTAGAGATTAAACGAATTCAGAAAAAAGGAGTTCAGATTATTAGCGTTTTTAAAAAAGTTATTTTGGTTGAACATTGTATTTCAACATAGTCGAGGACTAAGTCAAGTACTATTAAAATGATTGAAGAGTTCATTTAATCAATGGTGAAAATCTTATGCGATGATATTGGATGTAAAAAATTAGAAGCATGGTGTAGTCTAGAGTTAGTCTCTTACCGCTGTTATACTCAAATAGCGACCGTGAGCGCTGGAGGTAACAGCAGTTATCTCTGGATGCTTTCATAGAGCTATTATATGAGAAGTTGTAGGCTCCAGCGGATACGATCATTGTTCCTTAAAGGAACCTATCCCGACGCAACCTGAACGTATGAGTCGTCTAATAGTGCTCTTTCTATCCTAGAAGGTAAGAATAAACGGAAAATTTACGCAAGATACTTTGTACAACTCTGTTCCTTAGTGTGCATTTTATAGATGGTGCTAAGCTAACGTGGCATACAGCACAGTTGTAGTTGAATGTTTCACGTCTGGGTACTTTTTTAGAGCTAACGACCGTTGTAAAATTTTAGGAGAAAGTGTTCACGGACTAGATGAAGTGATCCTGAAAGAACGGCCTTTTATATCTGGCTCGCGATAAACAGAGTCTGACCCTGGCAAGTCCGGATCTTGTTCAGTTGGCTAAGAAATGAAGCATTCATACTTTTCAGGCAGGAGATTATGAGAACCGCTAGATTGACTTTGCAGTTTTGGTATGGCCTGATCAGCTCGAAAAGCAAAGCTTGGTATTTTGACCGTTGTTCTTCCTCCTTTATCGTGATATTACCATCATCTGGAGGCGGGAATTCAATGACGTACATTATTCAGAAATTCCAGTAGATCCTACACTGATTATACTCAACAACAGATGCTAGTTCCCCCTGGCAGTATGGCATGACGGACGTTAGATCAACAAAACCGAAACGCCGAAGATGGTAATATAACACTTTTAGAGCCACATTGTGTCTCTCTATATACCAGTAGCGGGCAAACTTTGAGCATCCACTGAGAACATGTCCAAGTAGGCAATGGCTCCGGAAATACGCAAGAGCGTAATTTTAAATGATCTGACAACTCAGAAAGGACATCCTGACCGGAATTTCATCATAAAACTCTTCAGTATTTAAGAGATCAGGTATCGTTTTTACGCGAAGGGAGATATGAGGCTTCTTATCAAGAAAAAGAGCAAATTCCTCTAGAGAATATACTACTCGTTCCAGTAAGACCGCCTCTACACATAGCCGATAATGCCAACATGAGCGTTCTATCAATTCAATTCGCATTTAAGAAGAAAGCCAGTTAAAAAGTAAAGAAGAAGACAGTCAATACAGAATTTTATGTCATTTTTGGGACTGGCCGTGACATTAAATTCAGAGTCTCCGAACCATTTTGTCTTTCTCCTGTTTTCCTCTCTCCTGTTTCATCCTCTGTTTTGTGCCGCCTGAGTGAGCATCGCCCATACTCCCACATCTCCTCTAAGCCATCCCCACCACGAGATACCAATTTTCGCAAACATTAAATTTAGAAACACTTAACCCAGGTTCGAGACTACTTTTTCTCTATTTTAAAGCTTTTGCTTGTAATTCTGATATACATGTTCACTCTTTGAGATTACTTTTTTTTAAATTGATTTACGGGAAAATACTTTCTCTGTCTCAAGTCGTTTTGTGCAATTGTATGACACAAGTGGACTTTTCTTGAGTTCATTTTTTAAAACGTTAAAAAGTCTTCTCCTGCTAGACCTTATCCTCCAGGTTCTCCCGCCATGTTTTGCTCTCCTGCCGAATCTTCTCTACGTGTTAGGTCCAGGTCTCCTCCTGCCATGTGTGCTGCAATCCGTCTGACTAAAATTACAAGTATACAGTTTAGATATATTCGGCTTATTTTCCTCAAGAATCCGAATTGGCCGTTCGAAATTTGAAGATACACTTTTCCTCGCAATGGCAAAATTTAAAGGAAAGGAAGATTGAATAACTGGGGGCGCATTCCAAGCAAAGAAAAAAAAATTTATCAACTTCTACTAGTGACGTCTTCGTAATAGTGGAGAGAAATAATACCCCTCTTTCTGAAATATATGCAATGATAAATAAAGTTAGAAAACGGGTAAAAATAAACATGGACAGCAGCTAAGTCAAAATAATGACGAGGAATTTTCAAATAAATAAGTGTTGACAATTGTCTTCCAAGAAAATTAATTATATTTTTTAAAATGTAAGGCTGAAATTTTATGGTGGTTGCCAAAATGCCTAATGGAATTTTTTATAAATATATAACAGCATTAGTCGATTTTTCATTTTTCAAAGTTAACGATTATTTTTGCAAAAAAGAGATATTTTAATCAAGTAATATGAAGCTGCTTCCACAGATGAAAAAAATTTGTTAAATAATTTCAAATTACGATAAAAAAAATAAAACCATTCTGAAGTTAATCAAGAAATATCAGTGATTTTTGGATTTGCCAGGAAATTTGAAGAAAATTAATCAGAATTTATATTTATTTTGTTTTGTTGATGAGGAATAAATCTGACATTGTCGTTCTCAGTGCAAAAGGGAAAAGAAGACATTATTATTTAGAAATATAAATTTGACACTAAGCTCTTTTCTAGATGCTGCAATATTGTAAATTAGAATTTTAAATGCAGAATGTGAAGTTTTAATTTCCTAGATGAATAAAGAGGAAAAATGTTTTTAAATCTTATAATTTTTTATAGATCAATAGATTCATGTCATATTATTTCTGTATTAATGTATGATTTAATAATTACATTGCAGATAATACTCTAATGTAAATTCGGACGTGAAATAAATATTTAAATGTGTTTGGAACATTGATTTAGTGTTTAGATAAGATTGTACATTCAGGATTCGTCACTCGTTTACACAGCTGCTTAAAATTTTCCGTTGTATGTTTTATCAGAGAAATTAAAAACAAAGTTAAGGTTATTAATCTTAAAATATTTACGTCAAATCAAGAAAAATGTTGAAAACACTAATTCAATTATCTTAAAAAAAATCTAAAAAATTGAATTCAATAAACATTTTGAAAGATTTCAGTGAATACAAAAGATTGCACTAAGATTTCAAATATTTTTCAAGATGTTCACAGATTAAAAAAATATGTACAAGGATCTCGAAGATTCTGGCTACATTTTGTAAAAGGACCATAATTCTACGATAAACTACGTAATTAATAACAGCAATATAAACAAAATTTTACACAAAAAATCGTAATTAGCTTGTACCGTAAGAGGCTTTTTTTTAAAAAGAATCTTTTTTTATTTTATTTATTTTTTCAAGATTGTAAACCAAAGAAGCCTACACTAATTTTATAAATTTGGGCAACTTCGTTTTCTTATATATCCATGAGTGTTCTCCAAAGTTCAATTGCTTTCGCTATATGCTCGGCAACTGTTCGATTCTGTCAAACTATATCAGTTATAAATTTTTTCGATTTTCAAAAGATTTAAAGCTTAGCTTTAAATCCTGTAAATAACAAATGAAATTTTTTTTAAAAAAGCCTGACAAAAAATAAAACAAAGCAATTTCATTCAATTTACTCTGTCAATAAGACCCGATTTTTAAGATAATCAATACTTTCCGATCGATTTATTAGATTAAGATGCAAGAAAGAAAAAAAGATTAATTAGAAAATAACATATAATTATTTCTAATTTAAAAAATGAATAAGCATAAATGTAGAAATATCTAAAAATTCTCATATAATTTTAAACGAATTTAGTAGTAATAGATTTTGTTATTCAACCAGACAAATGAAATGTAAATATCTGAGCTGGATAGGCTTGACGTATACAATCTCTGAGATAACCAATATAATATATATTTTTTTAAATAGTATAAAGAGCTAGAATGTTGTTTTATTAAGTTGTTGATTCAGTATTCACTAATACATCAATTAGCTTTTTTTGTAATCAGAAAAGATGTGGAGTTTTTCTTCTTTCGTCTTGTCGTTGGTGGTTATCCTTAACTCTATTGGTGAATATAATAATATAATAAATCTATTATTTTATGTTTATTTTTAAGATTTACGTTATATTGCTCATTAACAAATTAATTAAATTGGTTAACTATACAATCAAAAAATAATTTTTAGCAAAGTAGATAAACTTACATCCAGATAGTTGAATAGTGTGAAATAAACAGATAAATTAAAAAATAATAAATGTAAGAGGATAAATAAATTATTCAACTATTGCTAATACCCACTTTTTACCATAAAAGATTTAATTTCAAGAAAAAAATGAAAAATAGGATAGTAGACTTTCCAAACAAAAGAAATATTTCAACAAGAATAGTGCGAGTTTCCTATTGAGTTATGTAAATTCAATTTGCTTTGTATAGAATGAAGCCAGTCAAAAAGGAAAAAAGAGAGGAATAGGACAAAGAGCGTGAAATCTAGAATACGTTGGAACTTTTTAAGTTAATTGTTTTTGAAACTGATTTACGGAAAAATACTTCTCATGTTTGAAGTATTTTTGTGCTATTGTTGCGCTCAAGTTGACATTGTTTGTGTTTCTGATTTTAAACCTTGTTTCTAAATTCAATCATCTGTTTCTTCTTGCAGAGCTAAGATCGCAATTTGATTGTTTACCTAATGGTGAACCCATTCCTGGTATTTCTGACAGCACACCTTATAATTCTTCTGAAAGGTCTCTTACTAGTTCTTACCCTTCGAGTTCTTCAGCCAGGCCTTGCCCTCCTGCCGAATCTTCTCTTCGTGCCAGGTCCAGATCTTGTCATGTCAGGCGGTTTTCATTTAGCCTGGGTAAACTTACAATTGAACAACTCAGATATGTTCGGCTTATTCCGCACACGAATCCGAATCGGAAATTCGAAATTCTAAGGTACACTTTACCAAGCAATGCACCAATTCATTTGAGAGGAAAATATAACCTCGTTGAGGCAATACCAACCGGAGAAATAACTGTATTATCAACATCCAACGGTGACGCCTTAGCTATTTTAGAGAGGAACAATACATTTCTTCGTGGAATTTATACAACATGGAATGGTGTCCATAAACGGGCAAAGGTAAACGTAGGTAGCGGTAAAGTAAAAATAATGACCACAGAAGAAATCGAGGAATCTCCCTTAACCAAGGTTAATCCAATCACGAGGAATTTTCAAATAATAATTGTGGACGAATGTCTCCCACAACATTAGTAATTTTTTTGTATTATAGAGCTAAAATATAAAAGTGGCCGAAAAACCTTTAAAAACAAAATCCTCTTCGAATAAAATAAAAAATACCAGATTAAAATTTCAAAAGAAAAAAAAATTTCTAGCAAGCTACATGAATTTTCAATTTTTAAAAATAATTTTTGACTAACCAGATAAAGTACTTAAATGCACTATTCGATTTTTTATTTGAAAGATGGTTTGAAAAGATATGAATTTTTAAACAAAAAGATTTCTTAGCCAAGCGAATTTTTTTTTAAGCTAACTGTTACATTTTCAACCAAAATGCTAAACTATGAATCGAGAGGATTATTTTTTTTACAAAATAGGACGAATTTCCCAGAAGTTGATAATTTTGTTTACCAAAATAAAATTCACAAATAAAAAACATGGTAGATTATTATCAGATTACAATGAAAAAAATATTGCGTTCTGAAAAAAGTGTAGTTGGTTTTTCTACAAAGAATTAATATAAAAATGATGAATTTTATGGAGATCTTCATCTCTCATCTAAACATTTGTTTAACACAATCAAAAATTCTAAAGTTTATTAAGATACATATTTTTCAGTGGGGAATTTCTAAGCAATTCATACAAAGTTGATCAGAAATTAATTTTTCGATCAGGGCTGAATTGTTCACAGATCATTTTAATGTAAAAAGGAAAAGGAGTTTTAATATCGTAGATAAATTAAGCAGAAGGATTTTATTAATTCATCCCATAATTTTATATATGTTAATCAATTTATTTTATGTCATGTTTATATTATATTATGATTTTATAATTATATGACAGATAATACGGCAATATAAGTGCGAATGTAAAATAAATAAATAAATGCGTTTGAAACACTATTTGAGTTTTTGTCAAATATTGCATATCTGCGATTCGTCTAGATAGTCGCGGACAAAGTCAAGTGATTTAATACGATGTTTGAAATCTTGTAATATGATATTGTAGGTAAAAAATTAGGATCATGGTGTATTTTGAAGTTAGTCTCTTACCGCTCTTATACTTAAATAACGACTGTGAGCGTTGGAGGTGACAGCAGTCATATCTGGATGCTTTCTTAGAGATATTATATGAGAAGTTGTAGGCTCGAGCAGATACGATCATTATTTCTCAAAGAAACCTATCATGACGGAAACTGAACTTGTGAGTTGTCCAATCCTGGTCCTTTTATCCTAAAAGCTAAGAATATAAGGAAAATTTACGCAAGATACTTCGTGCGGCACTGTTTCTTAGAGTGCAGTCTGTAGACGGTGCTAAGCTTACGCGGAAAATGGCACAGTGGACGTAAATGTTTCACGTCTAAATACTTTTTGAGAGCTAACAACCGTGGTACAATGCTAGGATGATCAATGTTGACGGACTGGATGAAGCGATTCTAAAAGAACAGCCTTTTACATCTGGCTCGCGATGGACAGAGTCTGACCCTAGTAAGTCCGGATCTTGTTAAGTTGGCTAAGAAATGAAGCTTTCATACTTTTCAGGCAGCCGATTATGAGAATCACTAGATTGACTTCGTAGCCTTGGTATATCCTGCTTAGCTCGAAAAGCAAAGATTGATATTTTGCCCGTTGTTCCTCCTTCTAAATCGTAATATTACAATCATCTGGAGGCGAGAATTCAATGACGTAGATTGTCTTGGTCTTTAGATCTTGTAGGACAATAGTAGGCTTTGTAGATCTGGGTATATGACAAAACGGACATTATATCATGAAGGCTCAAATTCCGTAGATGGTAATATAACACTTTTAGTGCCACATTATGTCTTTCTGGAAAAACGCAAGAGCGTAATTTAAATGGTCGTAAAACTCAGGAGGGACATCCTGACCTCTTGTCAAGGAAGCTCATTAGCGCAAAGAGGATACATGCAGAGATTAGATGAACGTTGAGTCAACATGCACCCTAAACATGAACATAAACCTCCTCAGTATTTAAGAGAGAAGGTATCGTCTTTACGCAAAGTGGGATATGCAGCTCTTTATCAAGATGAAGAGCAAAATCCTCTAGAGAACATACTGATAATGCCAACATGAGTGTTCTATCAATACAATTCGAATTTAAGAATAAAACCATTTAAAATAAAAAAAAGAAGACAGTCAACCTGGATTTAATTTTGAATTTTGGATTAACCGTGAGAGTAAATCCAAAGTCTCCTAAATATTTTGTTCCTCTCCTGTTTCTTCTCTCTCTTGTTTCACTCTCTGTTTTTTGGCGCGTGAGAGAGCATCACCCCTACTCCTGCAGCTCCTCTCAGCCATCCCTGCCACAAGGTACAAATTTTCGGAAAAATTAAACCTAGAAACACTAAACCCAGGTTTGACTGTACTATAAACAATTGCAAAAGAGGAGATTAGTATAAAGAGTGCAAAAATCTGTTAAAGAAAACACAAAGATCGAAATTTTTATTCCTCCTTTTTCCTGTATAGTGCACAGATTTTTGGAAAATATTTCTCTCGTTTAAAGTTTTTTTGCAGTTCTTTTGTTAACGTTAACTGTTTAAGTTTATATTTTTTTCAAAAACTGATTCAGGTGAAAATACTTTTTCTGTACCAAGTCGTTTTGTCCAATTGTCTGGCTTCAGTTGACTTTTCCTGAGTTCCGGTATTCCTTGTAATAGACCTTCTGATTCTCCTAAAAAATCTTCGTCAGCTAGACCTTATGCTCCAGGTTCTCCCGCCAAGTCTTGCTCTCCTGCCAAACCTTCTTTTCGTGTCAGGGTCCATGTCTCCTCCTGCCATGTATTCTTTATTTAACCTGAGAAAACTTAGAATTAAACTTATAATTAAATTTTAATACAATAGATTCATTTTTAAACGTAAGATTCGATTTTTTAACCAAATATTTAACAGCATTTGTCGATTTTTCCTTTTAAAAAAATAAGTCTTTAACGAAAAGAGCAGAATTTTTCACAAGGTTTGACTATTCGTTCAAAAAATTTTTTTAGTGGAAAGAAAAAACATGTTAAACAAACCATTTAATTTTACAGCTTAATTAAGAACGTAAAACCAAGACGAATATTTTGTTACGAAAAGGGATATTTTAATCAAGTAATATGAAGCTGCTTTTACAATCATGAAACCTTGTTAAATAATTTAAATGGCGCTAATAAAAAAAAGCATTCTGTAGTTAATCAAGAAATAAATGGTATTTTCAGATCTGCGGAATAATTTTAAGCAAATTGTTCCGAATTTATATTTTGTACATTTTGTTAATGAGAAATAATTCTGACATTGTCGTTTTTAGTGCAAAAAAGAAAAGAGGACATTATTATTTAGAAATAGGTTATTTTCCTAAGCCCTGTTCTAGATGGTGCAATATTATAATTTTGAATTTTAAATGCAGCATGTAAAGTTTCAATTTCCTACATAAATAAAGAGGAATAATGTTTTTAAAGCTCAGAATTTTATATAGATTAATGAATTTATGTCATATTATTTCTGTATTAAAGTATGTTTTAATAATTACATTACAGATAATACGCTAATATAATCACAGAGATAAAGTAAATAATTAAATGTGTTTGGAACATTGTTTAAGTGTTTAGACAATATTGTACATTTGCGATTAGTCACTCGTTTACACAGCTGCTTAAAATTTTCCGTTGTCGGATTTATCATAGGAATTTAAAACAAAGTTTAGATTATTAATCCTAAAATGTCATGCACCAAGATGTCAAATTGTAAAATTGAATAATTTCCGGTTTTATAGCAGCCTTAAAAAATTATTTAGTTTTAAACTTTTACTAAAGTACTTGCGGGCATTTCAGGTGAAATGTACCATTTGACTAAGCATTAGTTTTGATTTGTTTTAAAACTACAAAATATAATTTTGTTCCAATGATATAGTTTTAAATGGAAAAAAAAACATTTTTGAGGTTTCAACATCTTCCATCAATTTAAGATTCTTCAATTTTTACTGAATTCTGTCTTAATTTAAAGTTTTGAAAGATTTAAAAAAAAGGTATTCATAAAAGTTCTTTAATTTTAAAAAGATACGAAGGTGAGCTTTGAAACCTGTAAATAACAAACAAACAAAATTTTAATAAAAGCTTGATAAAAAATAAAACGAATTAGCAATTTCATTATATTTACTAAGTCAAGAAGGTTGGGATAAACCTTCCCCCTCCATCGTGATTTAATGAAAACAAAAAATAATACAGAAAAAAGAAACATGTGGCATCTAGTGCCCATTTCTTATAATGAGACCCGATTTTTTAGTTGATTAAGACTTTCCGATCGATTTAAACGATTAAGATGAAACCAAAAAAAAAAAAAAAATGATTTTATAGATAATAATATATAATTATTGCTAATTTAAAAAACGAATTATGCCTAAATGAAAAAGAATATATAAGTTTTCATATAATTTTAAATAAATTTAGTAGTACTACATTTTGTTATTGAAACAGATAAATTAAATGTAAATATCTGAGCTAGAAAGGCTTGACGTATATAATATCTAAAATAACCAATACAATATATCATTTACAACCAAATAAAAAACTCAAAACTTCTCCAATTAGGTTGCTAATTGCGTATTCATTAATACAATCATTAACTTTTCTTGTGATCTAAAAAGATGTGGAGTTTTTCTTCTTACGTCCTGTCGTTGACGGTTATTCTTAACTCTATTGGTAAAGACAATAATATAATATATCCAGAATTCTATATTTATTCTTTTAGCTATACGCTATCTTGATTATTATTCAATTAATAAATATTGATTAACTATACAAACAAAAAATTATTTTTGGTAAAGTGGGGAAGGTTTCATCCAGATAATTGAATAGTTTTAAAAAAGCAGATATCCTTAAAAATAATTTATTTACGAGGATTAATAAATAAAGTCATTTGAAAGGAAAAAAGAAGAATACTTTAAATCATTGGAACAGACATTGCTCGTCCTTTTGATTTGAAAGCTTTTTTCTAAATTGAATCATCTGTTCCTTCTTGCAGAGTTAAGATCGCAATTTGATTATTTGCCTAATGGTGAACCTATTCCTGGTATTTCTGACAGCACACCTTATAATTCTTCTGAAAGGTCTCTTACTAGTTCTTACCCTTCGAGTTCTTCAGCCAGGCCTTGCCCTCCTGCCGAATCTTCTCTTCGTGCCAGGTCCAGATCTTCTCATGTCAGGCGGTTTTCATTTAGCCTGGGTAAACTTACAATTGAACAACTTAGACATGTTCGGCTTATTCCGCACACGAATCCGAATCGGAAATTTGAAATTCGAAGGTACACTTTACCTAGCAATGCATCAATTCATTTGAGAGGAAAACATAAGCTCCTCGAGGCAATACCAACCGGAGAAATAACTGTATTATCAACATCCAACGGTGACGCTATTGCAATATTAGAGAGGAACAATACAATCCTTCGTGGAATTTATACAGTATGGAATGGCGTCCATAAAAGGGCAAAGGTAAACGTGGATTGCGGCGAAGTGAAAATAATGACCACACAAGAAATCGAGGAATCTCCCTTAACCAAGGTTAATCCAATCACGAGGAATTTTCAAATAATAATTGTAGACGAATGTAACCCACAACATTAGTTCTTTGCTTTGGATTATAGAGCTAAAATATAAGAGTGGCCGAAAAACTTTTAAACTTTTAAATCCTCCTTAAATTAAATAAAAAATACCAGATTAAAATTTCAAGGGAAAAAAACAAAATTCTAGCACGCTACACGAATTTTTAATTTTAAAAAATTGGAACAATAAATTAAACGATTAAACATTTCAGTGGAAAAAATTACTTTCTATCGAGAACAAAAAATTTAACTAACCAGATGAAATATTTAACTGCACTAGTCGTTTTTTTATTTGAAAACATTCTTTTTGTATCTAAAACATTTGAAAATATATACAATATTGTGTCAAAAGATATAAATTTTCAAACAAAAAGATTTTTTAGTTGAGAAAATATTTTTTTTAAGCAAACTGTTACATTTTTAAACGAAATGCTAATCCAAAAATCAAAAGGATTACTTTTTTTCCAAAAAGGATGAATTTCCAACGAAATTGATATTTTTTTTACCGAAATGAAATTCACAAAGAAAAACATGGAATTTGTCATAATACTTCGAAATAAACAGATGAGATAAAAACAAATAAATTTTCTTATATATAAATAAAGTAGAAAGATTCTTTAATTCATCCTATAATTTTATATATGTTAACCAATTTACTTTATGTTATTTTTATATTATATTATAATATTATAATTATATGACGGACAAAACAGAAATATGAGTGCAAATGTAAAATAAACAAATAAGTAAATAAATGTGTTTGAAACACTATTTGAGTTTTTGTTAAATATTGTATATCTGCGATTCGTCACTTGTTTTGACATGTACTTAAAAATATTAATCGCGAGATTCAAATAGAAATAAAAAGGAAATTCTATATTATTTAAAAAACAATACTATCAGTAGTTGTGGTAAAATATTTATAATAATATTTCAAACAATATTGAATATTGAAATATTGAATTTTGAATATTGAGAGGCTGATTACTTAACTTGTGATCGTGCTCAAGATTTCAACATTTTAAAATATTTTACATAGGTTTCATGTAGTTCACAATTACGGGATTAATTACAATTAGCCGAACTTGGAAGAAGGAATTTTTAAAAATAATTATAAATCTGAATTGCGACATAGAATTTCAGTCAATAATTATATTTTTGATTTTGGGATATAATAATATAATTTTGAATCTGAACAGGGAACTTTTCACAAACAACGGAAATTCTGTAAAATATTTTAAATTCTTATTTGGAAGAATGAACTTTCAAAATCTCTGTTTTAATTGTTTTAGAATTAAAATAAAATTTCTAAACCCTGTTACAGATACGAAATCTTTGAAAACTTTTTTAATGATAAGACATTATTTAAAGTCTTTTAACATCTTTTGAATCTTTTAAACTATATTAAATTCACTGTAAAAAATTAAGAAATAACCATATTTAAAATCGTGCATCGAATCACCAATATATAAAATTAGCATTTAAACGATATCTCCGGAAACGGAGTAAGCTATTGCCTTGATAGAGCCGCTACTATGGTAAAATATACTACGCCTAAAAATAAAGACGGTGTTTTGCAATTTTTCAGGAATCCTAATTTCGTGGGAAAATTTATCACAAATCCTAGAACTTGTACATTCCGTTATAAAGGACGAAGTGACGTTTGCCTGCTGCTGAGCTGAAGGAAAAGCTTGTAATAAAATTGATAAGTTTCTAATTAGGTTCTCCTACATTAGCTGACTTTAAAACCATGGCTCTAACGGTAAGAGAGTTCCTAAAATTCAGTTTGTGTTCCGTCTGTTCCAGATTCGGGACATTTTTTACCCTAAAATTGCGGTGATCTGATAGTCCAAAACGTGGGTACTATATTTCCCTAAAATGCGCAAGCGCGGAGATATACCGCAAAAGCTGCGTATGCAGAACGGCTCTACTATACTGTTTGTTAAACAATTCAAATTGTTCGGGGTAATGTTTATCCCGAATCAGTAAAGCCGTTTTACCAATAAGCAAAAGTAGCGCTATTCACTATGTCACATGTGCGATAAAGGATAGGTTTAACGCTCGTCAGGAGAACTTACCTGATTAAGATGTAAAATGTAAAAATATAAAAATATGTTCTAGGGAGACAGCTCATTTTGAGTAGACGTTTTATCAAGACACCCACAAACTAATAGTACTGAATCGACAGATATCCAGTCTAAATGATAAAAGTATGTATATACTAATTTAATAGGTCGTCATTTAGCAGATGTATAGAGTTAGTTAGAGAAAAAGTGGATTGATAAAGAAAGCAAATATGTATTTCAAAAGTTTGCAAGAAAATTGTTTGCAGTATTGGCCTGTAAAGAGAAATTGCCAGATGGATTGCTTGCATGCGACGTTTTCAAAGATGACGTCTCCTTTACAGAATTCTTCTTTTTGTGCAGTTTTTAATAAATATTCCCTCCACCTTTATGATTAGAAACAATTTCACGACTCGTAAGGGACGATCAGGATAAATGACCTTTGCCAAAAGGACCAAATAATCCGCCTCGTATTTAGTTGTTAGCAACCAAGAAAGGAATGTAATTTACCTAGTTGTCCTGAATGTATAGATGAAAAACAAAACCTTCAGTAGAAATTCATTGCCGAGGCTGGGGATTTTATTAATCCATTTGTTGTGAGAGAACGACGACCCAAGTCTCGGAAGCTTAGCGACACAGTTTGTCTCTCCGTGTGGATGCTTTGTTAGAGAAGATGTAGGCTCCAGTAGAGACGATCATTGTTCCATAAAGAAATCCTACCCGGTGCAACCTAAACGTGTGAGTCGGAGGTGAATGTTTTACATATGAATACTTTTTAGAGCTAACAGCCGTTGTACAATGTTAGAAGGACTTACATCTGGTTCGCGATGGACAGAGTCTGACACTGGCAAGTACGGATCTTGTTAATTTGGCTAAGAAATGAAGCTTTCATACCTTAAAGGCAGCCAATTATAAGAACCACTAGATTGACTTCGTAGCCTTGGTACAGCCTGATCAGCTCTAAAAGCAAAGCTTGATATTTTGCCCGTTGTTCCTTCTTCTTTATCGTAATATTATCATCATCTGGAGGCGAGAATTCAATGACGTAAATTGATTTGGTCTTTAGATCTTGTAGGAAAATATTAGGCTTTATAGATCTGATACGTTGAGTGGTGGAAAATCATAAATTCCAGTAGATCTTACACTGATCATTCTCAACAACATACGCTAGCTCCCTGTGTGTATGACAAGACGAACATTAGATCAACAGGACCCGAATGCCGAAGATGGTAAGATAACACTTTTAGAGCCACATTGTGTCTTTCCGGATAAAAGCAAGAGCTTAATTTTAAATGGTTGTAAAACTCAGGAGGGAAATCCTGACCTGCTGGCAAGGAAGCTCACCGGCGCGAAAAAGATACATACAGAGATAAGATGAACGTTGGGTCAATATGCACCCTAAACTTTAGCATGAACCTCCTTAGTATTTTGGGAGAACATGTATCGTTTTTACGCAAAGGGGATATTAGGCTCTTTATCAAGAAGAAGAGCAAAATCCTCTACAGAACATACTGATAACGCCAACATGAGAATTCTGTTAACACAATTCGCATTTAAGAATGCAACCATTAAAATTGAGAAAAGAAGACAGTCAAACCTGGATTTAATTCCAATTCTGGGACTGACCGTGAGATTACATCCTACAGCTCCTCTGGAAAAATGTTTTAAAAGGATTTTTTTATAAATAAAATAAAACAATGCCAGATGAAAATGCCTGTCTTTATTTTAAAAAAATTTGAACTAAATACTTAAGTTATGAAGAAAATAAAATTAATTTCAATAAAATAGATGCATTTTTAAACAAAATATTTGATATTTAACAGCATTAGTCGATTTTTTCTTTTAGAGGATTAATTCTTTAAAGAAATAAGCAGAATTTTTCACAAGGTTTGACTGTTCGATCAAAAATATTTTTCATTGGAAAGAGAAGACATGTCAAACAAACCATTCAATTTTAGATCCTAATTAAGAGTTTAGAATCGAGGCGAATATTTTTTTACGAAAAGGTATATTTCAATCAAGTAATATGAAGCTGCTTTCACAAATAAGTAACATTGTTAAATCTATAGTTAATCAAGAAATAGATGGTATTTTCGGATTTGCGAGACAATTTGAACCAAATTGTTTAGAATTTATTTTTTACATTCTCATCTAGAGAAGCTATTAGATTTGTGTGAAATTTAAACCCCCTAGTTTTTGTCAAATGTCCACGTTTTGAGACCTCCTTAACCCGAAAAAAAAATTTTTACGAATGTTTCTGTCTATATGTATGTATGTATTGTAACGTGGTATAATGTACCACGTCCAAATTGAACTTATTGTTAGGCCCAATCAGCTGTTATACGACGGAACTCTTAATGGAAACGGCCTGTTGCCTTGAATCAATATTGTGGAGGCCTAGGGATTGTTAATGGACCGCTCCAATCCGTCACCACACTGGGGGGTATTATAAACTAAAATAAAATTCACTCACTAATGCCTGCGAACTCTTTGTTTATTTGGTTCACTAGGCATTCTTGGGGCCAGTAGGCCCTAACATTACACTCCATCATACACCTACACAATCAACAACAAAAGATTAATGACTAATTGGTCGTGAATCATAAAACCGGCGGACACGACACCTCTAATTCACGACGACAGGAGGGAAAAAATGGCCACGCGGATTATTGAAGCGCGCACAACGTAAAGTAGGTGCAACAGACTAACTGTGCACTTTGTGCATGTGCGGGAAGTGGCCATTCACAATTTCGAGATACTGTAGAACGCTCTAAGGCGAGTGGGGAGGGAACAGCGAAAATGGCGAACCACTGAAGGAGACTCTAATTTAAATGTGCCTTCACATGCGATCGCGTAGCGTGGTTGGCGTTCTAGGCGCGTACTGCATGGCCTAAGTTCCAACCCTGTACTCGGCGCCGTTTACTCTCACTTTGTGTTTGACCATCTAACTGACCACCCTAAAAGTAGTCTTGCTATCTATGACTTGAACTTTCGGTAAATAGAATTGACTTGGCGTATCATAGCTCAAGCTAATACGTTTGGAACTGGACGAATAATAGCATAATCTTTGCATTAAGCTTTAAATTGCTGAAGTCCGGGTTGCAGTGTAATGGGGTCGACCGAAACGTTTAATATGTGGCAAATCGCAGAAAAGTGGGTCATTGTTTTTTGTCTTGTAAGGGAGTCTAACGTTTTCGTTGATCGCGTGGTAACGGAATAATATCTCGTTTGTGGCGCCTCACTTTGACATTAAAGGTCCAAGAAGGTCAACGCCATGTTTGAAGAATCCAACCGGAACTTTAAACAAAATATTAATTGGGCCGATTAAATGTTGGGGTGAAGCCTCCTTCATAGCTGCGGTCGCTGTCGACTTCAGGGGTCGAGCATAAAGCACCATGGCGGGCGTATCATTCCTCTTGTTTACCCGTACTAATTGAATTTTAAGAATGGAATGGTAGTATAAGCTAGGGGCGGATAATGTCGCTGGAAGTAAAAGGTGTATCCGATAATTTCATTTGAGAGTAGATGATTTCTCTATGAATTTCGTTTTTTTTCTACGGGATGCAGTAATTTTTACATGTGAGGCATTCAAGGCCATTCAATAAATGACTGATTTTGTAACCCGCATGAGTGGTTGTAATTCATTTGTTGAGTATTAATTGTTCGTTTTCCTTGCTCAGATTCTTCCTAACCCCACTCCTCTCTGTGTTGAACTAGCCAAAGTGAAGTATTAAAATGAAAATGGTGGGTAGTAACCCGATATAATTCTATAAAACACCTTTTGATCGTTGAAGGGTATCTTGTTTGTACAAACGATCTAGCGCCCTTCAGGCAAAAAGCGTATATAATGGGGTTCAAGACGAATAAAAGCTTATAATAAAAATAAAATCAAGGTTATTATTTAAAAGTAAAAAGTTATTAATGGAAAAATAAGGCTATAATAAGGTTACAACGAGGGTTGTAATGATGGTTATAGTATGTATGTCTATTTGTATGTATGTATGTCTAAATGTATGTATTCATCTGTCTGTCAGTGAGCACAATAACTTTCGAAAAAATCAACAGCCAGCCTTTTTGGATAAAAATTCAAAAAGTGAGGACATTTTGAAAATTTTTGAGACAACTTTTTTCAACATTTAAAAATTCTATGTGCATTTATTAGTTGTACTCAAAAATACTAACAATTTATCACAAAGACTTTTTTCGATAAAAAAAATTACCGGAGTTATAGCAGTTTTAAAATCCAAAAAAAACAAATGAAAACGAACATTTTAGGCCAAACAACGTATCGTGCGTTGTTTGACTTTTTAAAAAAATCGAAAATTCAAATTTTAATCGCAGAAAAAATAGTAAAAAATAAAATATTCGATTTAGCAATCAAAGTCTGCAAGATACGAAGAAAGATATAAAGACAAAACTTGTGCATCCAAGAAAGATCTACAAATTTGTTTAATTTACTTTTTGATAGGATGTGTAGTTTTTGTTTTATTCGTAAAAAAAGAACATTAAAAATAAAAAAAATTTTAGAGCTATAGCAATTTCAAAATCTAAAAAATAAACAAAAATTAGCATCATCAGCCAAACAACACAAGATACAAAAAAACTCAATGCGAGAAAAATGCGTTTCTTTGCACACCCTACAAGATTGTCAATACGACTTTTTGAATTTTTTGGAAAAATCGAAAATTTACATTTTGATGGACAAAATTTTGTACTTTATTTTGCAATATCTAAATAAGCTATATCTTTACTAAGCCCTGTTCTAGTTTGTCCAATATTATAATTTTGAATTTTGAATGCAACATGTAAAGTTTTAATTTCCTGTATGAATAAAGAGGAAAAATGTTTTTAAATCCTATAATTTTCTATAGATGAATGAATTTATGTCATATTAGTTCTGTATGGAAGTTTGTTTTAATAATAACATTACCGATAATACGGTAATATAATCACGGAGATGAAGTGTATAATTAAATGTGTTTGGAACTTTGTTTCAGGGTTAGATAATATTGTACATTTGCGATTCGTCACTCATTTACACAGCTGCTTCAAATTTTCCGTTGTGGATTTTATTGGAAGAATTATAAAATAAAGTTTAGATTAATAATTTGAAGATATTTATTATAAGAAAGAAAAATGTGGAAAACAGTAATTCAATTATTTCCAAATAAATCTAGAAAATTAGATTCAATCAACATTTTAAAAGATTTCAGATATTAAAAAAGATTGCACTAAGATTTTAAAGATTTCAAATGAATTCAATAGATTCTACAAAGTTTTTAAAAGATTTCAAAGAGATTCAAATTGAGGTATAAATATGCATCGCAACAGCAGCTTAAGGGTTTTAAAACTTTTAATGCTTTAGGTATAAAACTCCTAATAAAAAATTAACATTTGTTTATTATGAGTAATAAAACCTGTACATATATAATTTACACGGCCTTAAATTTGATATTGTACCGTTTTTCGTCATTCAAAAACTTTTGATTTAAAAGATTCTAAATTTTGAAATGGTCCATTTTTAAATTGTAAAAGTAACTAATTTTTAGTTTTATAGAAGCTTTAAAAATTATTTAGTTTCAAACTTTCACTGAAGTACTTACGAACATTTCAGGTGAAATGGACTTTTTGACTAATCATTAGTTTTGATTTGTTTTTAAACTACAAAATATAATTTTTTTATGATATAGTCTTGAAGTTTAGAGATAAATCTGATCAACGAGATAATTTTTTTAAATTTGAAGTTTTAAGAGATTTAAAAAAGTGGTAATTACAAAAGTTCTTCAATTTTTAAAACATTCAAAGCTAAGCTTTAAATCCTGAACATAACAAACATAATTTTAAAAAAAGCCTTCCCCTTCATCGTTATTTAATTAAAACAAAAAATAATACAGAAAAAAGAAACAGGTGGCATCCAGTGCCCATTTCTTATAATAAGACCCGATTTTTTAGATGATCAAGACTTTCCAAACAATTTAAAGAATTATTATGAAAGCAACACAACACAAACGAAATTGATTTAATAGATAGTATACATATATATATACATATATATATACATATACATATATATATATACGTATACATATATACATAATTATTTCTAAGTATAAAAATGAATTAGGCCTAAATGTAAAAGAATATAAATGTTTTCATATAATTTTAAAGGAATTTAGTGGTACTACATTTTGTTATTGAAAGAGACAAATGAAATGTAAATATCTGAGCTGGAAAGGCTTGTATACAATATCTGAAATAACCAATACAATATATCATTCAAAGCGAATAAAAAATTGGAAAATTATTAAATTAAGTTGATTATTACGTATTTATCAATACATTCATTAGCTTTTCTTGTAATCAGAAAAGATGTGGAATTTTTCTTCTTTCGTCCTGTCGTTGGCGATTATCCTTAACTCTATTGGTGAATATAATAATTTTTGGCATAGCGGTTAAGGTTTCATCCAGATTGTTGAATAGTTCCAAATAAGCAGATATCCCTAAAAAGAATATATTTAAGGGGATTAATAAATTAATCAACTATTATTGAAAGTCACTTTTGGTCAACGGAGATTCAATGTGAAGAAAATATTAAAAGATAGGAAAGTATACTTTGCAAACAAAAGAAAGGTTTAAACCAGAAAAGTGTACAGAAGAAAGCCAGTTAAAAAGAAAAAAATAATACTTTAAATAATTAAAAAGGAGGGGAATAGGACAAAGAGTGTAAAATCTGTAAAATACACAGAAAATTTTTAATTTAATTTTTTTTTAAGATCGCAATTTGATTGTTTACCAAATGGTGAACCAATTCCTGGTATTCCGGGCCGCAAACCTTCTAATTATTCTGAATGGTTGTTTACTAGTTCTTACCCTTCGAGTTCTTCAGCCAGGCCTTGCCCTCCTGACGAATCTTGTCTTCGTGCCAGGTCCAAATCTTTTCATGTCAGGTGTCTTTCATTTAGCCTGAGTAAACTTACAATTAAACAATTTAGATATGTTCGGCTCATTCCACACACCAATCCGAATCGGAAATTCGAAATTCGAAGGTACACTTTCCCTCGCAATGCACCAATTCAAGTGAGAGGAAAATATAAGCTCCTCGAGGCAATAACAACCGGAGAAATAACTGTATTATCAACATCCAGCGGTGACGCATTTGCAATATTATACAGTATGCAATGGCGTGCATAAACGGGCAAAGGTAAACGTGGATAACGGCGAAGTAAAAGTAATGACAAAAGAAGAAATCGAAGAATCTCCCTTAACCAAGGTTCATCTAATCACGAGGAATTTTTAAATAATAATTGTAGATGACTGTCTTCCATAACAGTAATCAAACTTTTTTTCAAACGTAGAGCTGCAATATAAGGGTAGATAATAAACGTTTAAAAATAAAATCCTTCTTGACGAAAAATTATAAAATAACAGATTAAAATTTATTTGTTTATTTTAATAGGAAAAGATAAGGCTATAATAAAATATTAAAAATTATCCACAACATTTTTAAACCAAGTAAACGGATTTTTTAGGTAAAAGAGGACTTTTCAAACAAACTGTACATTTCATAACGTTCACAAATGAATTTTTCTCAATCGATTTCAATTTTGAAAAATTATGATTTCTGAACGAGAATAGTTAAATTTTCCTTTAAAAATATAAACTTTCCACCAGAAAAGACTAATTTTCAAAAAGCTACATAAATTTTTACAAAAAAAGTAATTTGCAAACAAAAAAATTTGTGGGATATTCAGCTGCATTATTTTGATTTTTTAAAATTAAAAAATATAGTATAGTTATATTTTTAGTAAAAAAATTAATTCAAAAGAAAAAGGAATTGTGAACAACACATTTCAATTAAGTATATAAAAATTGCCTGAATATTTCTACAAAACCAAAAATTCTGAAGTAAATAAATAAATATTTTTTTATCTTTTCCGGAATATTTAGAGAATATTAATCAGAAATTATTCTTTTGATTAGAACTAAATTTTTCATAGTTTATTTCAATGAAATAAGGCAAAAAAAGAAATTTTATTTTTATAAATTTTGATTGATCTCCAAGAATCACTCGTATTCTAGATAATTAAATATTATAATTTGAATTTTAAATACAGCATGTGAACTTTCATAACCGTAGATAAATAAAGCAGTCGCTTCGTGAACATTGCAGTTCACTTCTTAAGGGTTGACCTAAAACTGCAGTATCAGGTTATGTTGTTATTATGTATGCTCTCTACGATGCCTGTGATTGGTCAGAGCGCCCCACTATGGAGGCAGGACGCACCGGATTAGCCAATCAAGTACTATTACCGTTGTCCTGATTGATTTTATTACAGGGCTTTAAGATGTCGATTGCTTCTCTATGTTTTCTTGGAAAAATATTGAGTGTTTTAGCGAAGACGGTTGTTTTATCAAATAAAATGTTATGTCCTGTTTCGATATGATATTCAGCTAGCTATGTTCCTTTATACTTTAGCTCACCGCAATCCCGGTTTCTCCAATATAGACTTTGTTACAAGAACAAGGGATTTTATATACACCTGGATCACTGAGAGGTGTCGTTTTGTCTTTAGAATTGTTTAAAAGTTGTCCTATTCTCAGGTAGTTTAAATATGGTTTGGATGTTGTGTTTGTTGAGAATTCTTCCTATTTGTTCTGTGACACATTGGATGTAGGGGAGGATGGTGGTCGTTTTTCTCTCTCTTTCTTTATTAGGTTCTTTTGAATTGGGTATATTTTCATATTGCTTTATCAATTTGTTTTATTGTTTAATCGTTCTGTATCGCAGTCTGCAGTTTCAGATACACCGATATGATAGAAAAGCTTCAATCGAAACTCATGAAGCGGGTCATAAATCTACAAATAGCTTATGATATTTTTAGGATAACTCTAAGTTGACTTAAGAAGCTGTTCGATAGGGAGGACACAATATATGCGGTATTCTGCTTAAAGAAATTAAACTTCTTAGCAAATAAGCTACTTATCCGAAAGTAAATCCTAGCAACTCTGATACTTGTCTTAAGTAAACGGAATTCGATCAAGAAGCTGATTAGCTTTAATTGTAAGCCAGAATTTTATTTGATCCCGCTTTTGTATGAACAAGAATCCAGATTATAAATAAAGCAAAAACTGTAAATAATCACTCTGTGTAATTCCCGGAGAATTTAAGCAATTCCATCTTTGGCATTAATCAATACGATAATCCAGCAATTTGTGGAGCTGAATTATTAGTTGACGTATGAGCAAGGCCATTTAAGAGTCTTTTTAGTCTCTCCATAAAGGCTTTTTTCGCAAATAGATATGCTTATCCGGTAGTTGCATAAAAATTACAACTAAAAAAAAATTTTCGTGTCATTTTGATCGCGAAGCTTGACTGACTCTCAATGCTGAGTCTGAAAGCGCGTTCAATTTTTCTTCAAGGACTCAAGTCTTCAGACAAAAGTTCCTTTAGTGATCTATTTTAATTATTAAGTGTTTTTAAAAGCTGTTTGTATCTAAAACTAGAGCTCGCTTTTCTCCAAAAAGTTATTAGAAATAGACATTGTCAACGGAAAAGAATTGACACGCGTTTAAATTAGAGCCCACGAATATAATCTTTAAAATAAAATCGAATTCCAATTGTATTACGTAAAACATTTCGCAAATAAAATAATCATGATCCTAGATATTTTACAGGTTTGTCTTAATACACTTAAATTATCTCTACTGTATGAATTTCTTGATTCGTGGAATTTCTCAAATTTTTAGATTTTTATCAATTACATGGAGTTCAAATTAATTCGTATAATTCAGGGGAATGTAAAGATAATTAAAGGAATTAAATAAATTCCATTAATGTGGGGAATTCAGAAGATTTTGAGAATTTAAAGTAATTTTTAGGATTCAGAATATTTAAGCAATTCAAACAATTACGGAAATTCTGAGAATGTAAGGTACTCAGAAAATTTAAAGAATTTTTAAAATTCCAGAAATTCGGAAAACTTAAGAAACTGAGATATTTTTACGTATTCCGAGAATTTAAGAAATTAAATATATACTGCGGATTTTAAGAATTTTGAATTGCAGGAATTCAGAGATACAAATCAACGTAAATAACAATTTTGATATTTTCTTGACTGATGAAATAAACTTTATTTAAAAAACAGAAACTAATAAGTTTGTACTGGTAAATTTTTATTGTCCCTTTGATTCTTTCTCTTTTATTCTATCTTTTAAATCCCACCTACGTAACTGGCTCAAGAATAAATGAACGTAAGAAATACTTTAACGTATTTAAAAGGGAGAGTTCAACAACTTATTTTAAAAAAGGAAATGAATGAGAAGCACTTAAAGATGGGTTTTTCCTAACTAATAAATTCTTCACTTGAGCCATTTAGTAAAATTAGGATGATATCGCGAAGAACAGTTAATTACGGTAAACCTTAACATAAGAAACAGTCCGAAAGGAGGAAACCCTCAATCTTTCCATGTTAGCTTGGCCTACCCTCTACTAGTCACACATTATGGCCTTAATTTATTTTAATTCCCTCCACGAATCACTTACTGAAACCGACAAAAGCTTTGACCCCCCCCCCCCCCCCCCCCCCCCCCCCACCGTCTCCCCCCCCCCCCCCCCCCCCCTCCTAAAAAAAAAAAAACAACAAACTACAATCCTACCTATTGAATCACGAT
>JAAAKG020165794.1:0-28384 GCA_010014905.2 Druon quercuslanigerum
GAGATTTGTATCAGTAAATCGTTAACATATATTATGAAAAGTAGCGGCCCAAGAATCGTTCCTTGGGGTACACCAGTACCATATGTATACACCAGTACAAATATGATGTTTATAAACAATTATTTCTGCTTTTTTCTTATTGATATGTTCGTTAATACGGGTTTTAATGATCATTTTGCTTCACCAACATAAGATGCAGGAAATTGTTTACAAGAAAATTTATAAAATAAATTCGTTTCATCCCATTTTTTAGAAGTATCTTTGCCTAATTTTATTACAGAACTTAAACTTTTTTTAAATATTGGTATCGTAGTAATATTATAGCTTTTCAACATCTTGGACAAATGTGTAAAATTATTAGAGAACGGAAGACAAACTTGAAGTTGATTGGAACGAATCTGATTATTATGTACTACCTTGTTGTGAGAGTGATATTTAATTTTGTTCATGAAAACTTTAATATTTTTCTTGATAAAACAAATTAGATAATCAATATTGATCAATAACTGTGTAATCATTTGTAAATTATTGAAGTGTAAATTATTGTGAGATAATAATATAGCTCTGTAAACAAGATTGTACACTATATTTTTTTCTGTTGTCTTGGATGAATGGAAAGAAAGCTTATTGTTCTCCCAGATGACATTGGTTTTTGGAACCAATTGGAGATAATGTAATTATATTTTCTAATCAACGTCATGCCCAGAAAATTAATGCTTTTTTTTGTTCTAATTCAAAAGTAAATTATAAATTTTTATTATATGAATTAAAGGTTTGGATAACTATATCAACATGTTTATTTTTAATGCAAAGATCGTATTATCTACATATCTAAAATATAGAAGAGGAACACAATCATAGATTTTTTTAAATTTATTTAGACATGTCACTTCCAAATCATCCATTACGATATCTGCAAACAAAGGTGAGATTGGAGAGCCCATTAGAGTAACATTTATTCGTTTGTAAATATCGTTATTAAAAATAAAAAAGGTATTTTCAAAAAGAAATTTCGTACAATTTATAATTTAACTGAATGGAATTTTACATTGATTATGGACATGTTCAACTTTTTTTTCTAAACTTTGTAAAACTTAATTGCAAGGGATATTTGTGAAGAACGAGCTGACATCAAGTGGAAGGAGAACATAATCGTCGTTTATGTATATATCCTTAATTTTTTCTTTTAATTCAAACTATTGTTAACGTGTGAAATTGGGGTTTTAATGCAATTTGTTAACTCATCATAAATTATTTTGGGCCAAAAAATGTGTTGGACTATTAATAAGAGAAATAATCGGACGAAAGGGGACGTCTTGTTTATGTATTTTTGGCAAACCATAACATTTAGCTAGAACTGTGTCTCTTGGAGTAAGTTTATTGTTATGGTATTTATATTTCAAAAAATTATTGTTATTAAGATATTTAAAATTTTTTGATATATCTGTCTGTAGTTCTTTCAAAGGGTATAAAGGATTTGTATAAAATTTGTATAAAGGAATGTAAGTAGATGTGTCAGAAAGTAAATTAGTCATTTTTAAGTTTTAAGCTGATTTTTTTTAACAAACTGTGAGGCTACCTTTATCAGCATTAGTAAAAAAATATCAGGGTTATTTTTCAAGAAAGTTTTTGCCTTATTTAATTTTTTTGAGATTTCTCTGTCTTGTTTGGTTATATGAATATCTCTCATTGAGGTGTTATTAATGTTAGTAGTTAATTTGTCTCGTATTTCATTTGGAAGGTCATTATGTAAATATGACGATTGAAGAACTGATTCTACATTTTTGATAGTATCAATAACTTGTTGTTTTGAAAATTTTGAAGCAAGTTCCAAATTAGGTCCTAAGGAGACAATGTCAATAATGTCTTCTGGTATTTAGGTCTCTGTTAAATTTTTGAACCAATGATCTTTATTTTCCTTCGACTGGTTGTATTGATTAGAAAATGAAGATTCAAGTTTAATTTTTTATTTTATATTACATTTTTTGTAAATAGAATTTAATTCAATTAAAGATAAATCAAAAAACTTTTTTTTAATATTATCGTTAAGATCAGATTCTAAAATGATTTTTCTTCTTTTATCAAGAGTTTTATTTAAAAAATTAAGATGAAAATTAATATCTTAATTATCTATCTACTAATATTATTATAATTAATTAATCTATTAATATCTTGTAAACAATGTCCTGCATCTTATGTTGGTGAAACAAAAAGATCATTAAAAACCCGTATTAACGAACATATCAATAAGAAAAAATCAGAATTAATTGTTTATAAACATCAATATAATTTTGGTCACACATTTGATTGGGACAATCTAAAAATTATAGAACGAGAACCTAACTATGAAAAAAGAATGATTTCAGAAATGATCTATATAAATAGCAATTCTAATAACATTAATAAAAAAAAGATATTCATGGTCTTAGCAAAATATATTTTCCATTATTACAGAAATTAAATTTTTGTGTTTAACTTTTCATAAGACAGAATTAAATTTGTACTATCCACGAATTTATGTACGAGTACGTGTATATGATAACGACACAATGGTTTGTCTCTTCAGTTGACTTTAGACGGTCATTTCGATCGGACCAATATGCGTCCGTCATATTCAACTCAATTTAGACGCCTTAAAAATTTATGTTTTAACTAGTAAATCTTAAAGGTAATTTAGTTTTTAATTTGTTATAACTTATACTGTGTACCTGTAAAAATATTGATTATATGCGTAGTGTTTCTTTATTTTAATAAATTAGGCTGATGAGGTTGGCGAACCAATGTCAACGAAAAGTCGCACACCATACTTGACAAAATAATATAAGTTTGTTTTAACTCATTTGCCTTCATCTATCAAAGAAATTTTTCTTTAATTAATTTCTTTTAGATCACTTTTCTGGTATTTTCACTTTTAGTTCGATAGTCTTCAAAGCTGACTAAAATGGAATATCTGGGCATGAGACTCTTCATTTAAAAAATGTCTGTAGCAAAGACATTTTTTTCTTTATCAGAAATTCAAAAGTATACAAATAAGGAAATTCTACTTTTTTCACCACTTACTGATAGGAGCTTTTCTATTGGTCCAATTTCTTTCGAGGATGGCTTAAATTGAATACTTTACCTGATATACTTGTGGATTAAAAAAAATTGCTGTCATGGTATTGGCTTTTTGTTATCACTGGCAAAAAAATTATTAAAACGAAAAATGAATTTTAAATTTGAAAGGCAAGTTTTTATGCTAAACTTCGATATTTCATATGCGAATAATCTTTTTAAGAGTAAAGTGTTATAAAGAAAAAAATTTTTTTCTGTTTAAAGTAGAAAACTAATGTGTTCTCATCAACATCCACTAGATTGCGGATCTACATTTTTTCTCGAAAACTCTTCCAATTTTTAATTTTTAATTCATAATTATCTTGTATATAAAAGCGAAATTGTTATTCGTAACCTTTTGTCTATCTTTTGCGAAATAAATTATTTTCTAATACTCCATAACTATTATAAAAAAATACACTTAAAAAAATTGAAGGTGCCCTTAAGAGGATCCTGGCTACACATATGGATGAGAGTACTTATCGATTATTGTAAATAAAATTACATCATTGCAAAAAATACCTATTGACAATGATTTTAATAAAAATTATTGGTTGTAGCCACTAATAAGCTTCCATGTTTAAAATTGCAAAATTTTGAACCACCCTTAAGAGAACCATATTTGTACAATCTTAAAAATTTTAAATTAAATTTCTCTTCCACATACATTTACTTAGAATTTCCTTTCCTTTGCATAATACATCGCCTCAACATCTTCAGAAAACTGGAACACCCCACTTTAGAATGCAGTTTATTACCAGAAGGATAGATTCTCTGAATTCCGTTCTAGACTATAAAAGTCGTTCATAAGGAATGCGATATGAAGACACAAGTTTATTTTAAAACAATCAAAGCACTTTTAGTGACTAGCAGATTCCATTCCATGTTTGAAAATTTGAAAAACACAATGCAATAAAGCAAGATATAAAATCCAGTGAATAGGAATACGCTACATTTTATTGTGAAAACGAAATGGGGAATGGTTTTGCAGGAGAAATGCATTTCAGAAGTTACTGAATCTGGATTCGCAACTTTTATAAAGGGTAATATAGTTTTTCTCAAATTTAATTTTATCTCGCCATTTTCTAAATTTTTAATGCAGTTTTCTTTATGAGCAATTATGCTATTCAAAGTAATTTTTTTGTAGAAAATGACGAGAAAAAATTAAATATTAAAAAAACAACAACCCAATCAATTTTAAATCACAATTTTCTGAACAAATTTAACAAAAAAAGTAAAATAGTTGAACCTTTGAAAAAATTTCAAACTGAATACAAAGAATTAGTTTTTATCAAAAGCTGATAAAGGGAACATAACCGTTGCAACAAATCGCAATGATCACATAACATTGAAAACATGTTAAAAAATAAAATTTTGAACCAAAATATAAAAACTGGCCTTGCTCAAACTTCACAAAATATATGCAATACAATCCAAAATTTCACAAACCAGATTTAAAATGGAGATTTATTATATCAGCAATTGGCTCTCCTACTTATAATTTAGCAAAATAAATCTCAAATTGTTTAAAATCAATTTCAGGAAAAACTCAAGCGTTTGTAAAGAATTGTTGAGATTTAAAAGAAAGTCTTAAAAATATCAAAGTTCTTGATTTACATTTTATGCTTCCTTTGGACGTAGCATTAATGTAAGGTAGCATGCCATTAGACTTAGCATCCGATGCTATTGAAAAAAAATAAAATTGAAACCATTACTATAACCTAATCTTTACAAGCGATGTGTTGATGATATCTTGGCTATTCTTCAATATAATAAAACAAAAGAATTCACTGACACCTTTAACAGTATTGCAGATTCAATCCAATTCACTACTAAAAAAAAAAGAAAAAACTTCTATTGCTTATCTCGACCTAATGATTATTAAAACTCCTGAAGGAAACTTAAATACTAATTGGTACAAGAAACATTAATGGTCAGTACGTTATTTAAACTATAATTCCCACTATTTATTTATTTAAAAAGTTGGTTTCATTAAAGGTCTTATTGATAGGTGCGTAAAATTAAGTGATATTAACGTCCGTAAAGGAAACCTAGATCACTTAAAAATAACATTAGTACAAAACAATTACACACTTCAATTAATAATCAAAGATAGGATTCACGAAATTTATAACAGTTCTTCTGAAAATAAAAAATAAATTGAAACTCATAAAAAAAACTGACCTTAATGTATCTTTACCGTATGTTGGAGGTCTTTCAGAACGTCTTACATGTTCTCTTCAAATATATAATATTAATATTTATTTCAACAATAACACACTTTGAAGATTTCCTTTTAATAAAAAAGATATGGATAGTAAAAGAAAATTTATATTTAATATACTTTTTTGGAAGAATACTCATCTGTGTCAGTTGGTAATTCAGGTATTTGGTTCCATTTTTGTTTGAAACCTGATATTTTTCAGATGAAAATTCGACTATTTCGTTAAAAATTCATTTATTTTATTGAAGATGCACCTTTTGTTGTAAAATGAACATTTTTGGATAAAAATTTTTCTTTGTAGGTTGGAAATTCAGGTTTTTGGTAAATAAATGCACGTTTGCGTTAAAATTTTAATTAATTTGTTAAAAATTCAAATAATTTATTAAACTGAAAATTTTGCTGTTCTATTGTTGATTGAAACCTGATATTTAACGTTGAAAATTCAAATACTTTGTTGAAAATTTATATATTTTGTTGAAAGTGCTACTTTTGGTTTAAAATTAATACTTTTGGAAGAATACTCATCTTTGTTGGTTGGAAATTCAGGTATTTGGTATAAATTCAACATTTTCGTTTAAAGTTTAAATAATTTGTTAAAAATTTAAATAATTTATTTTACTGAAAATTTTGCTACATCATTTTTGGTTGAAACCTGATATTTTAGTGGAAAATTCGACTAATTGTTTTAAAATTCATGTATTTTGTTAAAAATGCTACTTTTGGTTTAAAATGAACATTTTTGGAAGAATAGTCCTCTCTGTTGGTTGGAAATTCAGATATTTGGTAAAAAAATTAGCGTTTTTGTTTAAAGTTTAATTAATTTGTTAAAAATTCAAATAATTTATTAAACTGAAAATTTTGCTGTTCTATTGTTGATTGAAACCTGATATTTAACGTTGAAAATTCAAATACTTTGTTGAAAATTTATATATTTTGTTGAAAGTGCTACTTTTGGTTTAAAATTAATACTTTTGGAAGAATACTCATCTTTGTTGGTTGGAAATTCAGGTATTTGGTATAAATTCAACATTTTCGTTTAAAGTTTAAATAATTTGTTAAAAATTTAAATAATTTATTTTACTGAAAATTTTGCTACATCATTTTTGGTTGAAACCTGATATTTTAGTGGAAAATTCGACTAATTGTTTTAAAATTCATGTATTTTGTTAAAAATACTACTTTTGGTTTAACATGAACATTTTTGGAAGAATAGTCCTCTCTGTTGGTTGAAAATTCAGATATTTAGTAAAAAATTAACGTTTTTGTTTAAAGTTTAAATAATTTGTTAAAAATTTTAAAAATTTATTAAACGGAAAATTTTACTGTTCCATTTTTGGTTGAATCCTTATATTTTTGAGTCAAAAATTCAACTATTTGGTTTGAAATTTATGTATTTTGTTGAAGATGCTACTTTTGGTTCACAATGACACTTTTTAAATAAAAATTCATCTTTGTTATTTGCAAATTCAGATAATTCGTAAAAAAACAACGTATTAGTTTAAAGTTTAAATAATTTGCTCAAAATTCAACTAACTTATAAAACAAAAAGTTTTACTGTTCCATTTTTGGTTGATACCTTTTTTTTAAGTTAAAGATTCAAATATTTGGTTGAAAATTGATGCATTTTGTTAAAAATGGTTCTATTGGTGCAAAATGAACTTTTGTGCATGAAAAATAATATTTCTAGCTTAAAAATGGGGGTATTTGGTAACAAATTTAACGTTTTTGTTTAAAGTTTAATTAATTTGCTAAAAAATTCAAATAATTCATTAAACGGAAAATTTCACTGTTTCATTTTTGGTTAAAACCTTATATTTTTCAGTTGAAAATGTAGCAATTTGTTATTAAATTTATGTTTTTTGTTGAAGATCCTAATTTTGGTTGAAAATGACCCTTTTTGAATAAAAATTAATCTTCGTTGTTTGAAAATTTAGATAATTGGTAAATAAACCAACCTTTTTACTAAATGTTTAAATAATTAGCCCATAATTCAAATAACTTTTTAAACATAAAATTTTACTGTTCCATTTTTGGTTAAACCCTTATTTTTTTAAGTTCAAAATTCAACTATTTGCTTTAAAAATTCAACTATTTGGTTGGAAATTGATGTATTTTGTTGAAAATGGTTCTGTTGATGTGAAATAAACATTTCTGGATAAAGATTCTTATTTGTAGTTTAAAAATGGAGGTATTTAGTAGGAGAATCAAAGTTTTTGTTTAAAGTTTAATTAATTTTCTAAAAAATTCAAATAACTCAATAAACGGAAAATTTTACTCTTCCATTTTTGGGTAAAACCTTATCTTTTTCACTTGAAAATTCAACTATTTCGTTTTAAATTTATGTATTTTGTTGAAAAATCTACTTTTGGTGTACAATGACCCTTTTTGGATAAAAATTCCTCTTTGTTGTTAAGAAACTCAGATATTTGGTAAATAAATCAACGTTTTCGTAAGTTTAATTAATTTGCTAAAATTTCATATAATCTATCAAACTGAAAACTTTACTATTCCATTTATATTTGAAGCCATACCTTTTTTAGTTGAAAATTCAACTATTTGGTTGAAAATTCATGTATTTGGTCGAAAATGCTTCTTTTGGTCTAACGTGAACATTTTTTTATGAAAATTCATCTTTTTAGGCTAAAAATTCTGTTATTGGGTAACAAAAATCAACGTTTTTGGTGAAAAACTTGTCTTTTTCACTTGACAATTCATGTATTTGGTTAAAAATGCTTTTTGGGGTTTAATGAACATTTTTGGATAAAAAATCAGGTGTTTGATAAATAAATCAACGTTTTTGTTTAAAGCTTAATTAATTTGCTAACAATTGAAATAGTTTTTTAAAGTGGAAATTTTGCTGTTCCATTTTTGATTAAAACTTTATATTTTTTAGTTTAAAATTCAAATATTTGGTTGAAAATTTAAGTACTTTGTCGAAAATGCTGCTTTTGGTTTAAAATGAACATTTTTGGATAAATACTCATCTTTGTTGGTTGGACTTTTGGTATTAGTAAATAAATCAAGGTTTTTGTTTGAAGTTTAATTAATTTGTTAAAAGTTCAAATAATTTATTAAACTGAACATCTTTCTGTTCCATTTTTGGTTAAAACCTTATATTTTTCAGTTGAAAATTCAACTATTTGGTTGAAAATTCATGTATTTTCCTGAAAAAGCTACTTTTAGTTTAAAATATATCAATTTTTAGTTAAAACCTTATATTTTCTATTTGAAAATTCAACTATATAGTTGAAAATTTATGTATTTTCTTGAAAATGCTTCTTTTGGTGCAAAATGAACATTTTTGGATAAAAATTCAGGTGTTTGTTAAATAAATCAACGTTTTAGATTTAACGTTTAATTAAGTTGCTGAAAATTCAAAAAATTTATTTTGGTTGACGCATTATATTTTTCAGTTGAATATTCAACTATTTGGTTGGAAATTGATGTATTTTGTTGAAAAATCTACTTTTGGTGTACAATGATCCTTTTTGGAGAAAAATTCATCTTTGTTGTTTGGAAATTCAGGTATTTGGTAAATAAATCAAGGTTTTTCTTTTTTTTAATTATTATCAAAATGAACATTTTTCTGTTCCATTTTTGGTTAAAACCTTATATTTTTCAGTTAAAAATTTAACAATTTGATTTGAAATTTATGTATTTGGTTGAAGATGCTACTTTTGGTTCAAAATAATCCTTTTTGAATTAAAATTCATCTTTGTTGCTTACAAATTCAGGTAATTTGTAAAAAATCAAAGTTCTAGTTTAAATTTTAAATATTTGCTCAAAATTCAAATAACTTATTAAAGAGAAAATTTCACTGTTCCATTTTTGGTTGAGACCTTTTTTTAAGTTGACAATTTAACTATTTGGTTAAATATTAATGTATTTCGTTGAAAATGGTTCTGCTGGTGTGAAATGAACATTTGTGGATAAAAATTCATATTTGTAGGTTAAAAATCAGGGTATTTGGTAACAAAATTAAAGTTTTTGTTTAAAGTTTAATTAATTTGCTAAAAAATTCAAATAATTTATTAAACGGAAAGCTTTACTGTTCCTTTTTTGATTGAAACCTTATCTTTTTTAGTTGAAAATTCAACTATTTGGTTGTAAATTTGTGCATTTTGTTGAAAATGCTACATTTGGTTTAAAATTAAACCTTTTTTAATGAAAATTCATTTTTGTTGTTTGTTAATTCAGATATTTGGTAAATAACTCAAGGTTTTTGCATAAAGTTTAATTAATTTGCTGAAAAATTCAAATAATTTATTAATCAAAAAATTTCACTGTAACTCTTTTTGGATACAAATTTATCTTTTTTGGGTGGAAATTTAGGTATTGGTAAATAAATCAATGTTTTTAATTAAAGTTTAATTAATTTGCCAAAAGTTAGCATAATTTATTCAAATAAAAATTTTTCTGTTCCATGTTTGGTTAAAACATTATACTTTTCAGTTGAAAATGTAACTATTTGTTTGGAAATTTATGTATTTTGTTGAAGATGTTAATTTTGATTTAAAATCACCCTTTTTGAATAAAAATTCATCTTTGTTTTTTGGAAATTCAGGTATTTGTTAAATAAATCAAAGTTTTTGTTTAAACTTTAATTAATTTGTTAAAAGTTCAACTAATAATTTAAACAGAAAATTTTACTGTTTTATTTTTGGGTAAAACCTTATCTTTTTAAGTTGAAAATTCAACTATTTGGTTTGAAAAATCAACTGTTTGGTTGAATATTGAAGTATTTTGTTGAAAATGCTTATGTTGGTGTGAAATGAACATTTGTGGATGAAAATTCATATTTTTGGGTAAAATTTGAGGTAATTGGTTAAAGAATCAAAGTTTATGTTTAATGTTTCATTAATTTGCTAAAAAATTGAAATAATTTATTAAACTGAAAATGTTACTGTTCCTTTTTTCGTTGAAAATTCAACTATTTGGTTTAAAATTGATGTATTTTATTAAAAATTCTACCTTGGGTTTAAAATGACCCTTTTTTGATAAAAATTTATCTTTGTTGTTTTAGAAATTCAGGTATTTGGTAAAGAAATCAACTTTTTTGTAAGTTTAATTAATGTTCTAAAATTTCATGTAATTTATTAAACTGAAAACTTTACTATTCCATTTATGTTTGAAACCATACCTTTTTTAGTTGAAAATTAAACTATTTGGTTGAAAATTCATATATTTGGTGGAAAATGCTTCTTTTGGTCTAACGTAAACATTTTTGTATGAAAATTCATCTTTTCATGTTAAAAAATCTGTTATTGGGTAACACAATCAACGTTTTTGTTTAAATTTTAATTAATTCAAAAAAATTCAACTACTTGGTTTGAAAATTCAAATATTTGGTTGGAAATGGATGTATTTTGTTGAAAATGCTTATGTGTTCGTGAAATGAACATTTTTGGATGAAAATGCGTCTTCTTGATTAAAAATTCAGGTATTCGTTAAGAGAATCAAAGTTTTTTTTTAAATTTAATTAAATTGTTAAAAGTTCAAATAATTTTTTCAACCGAAAATTTGACTATTTCTTTATTGGTTGAAACATTATCTTCTTCAGTTGAAAATTCAACTATTTGGTTTGAAATTTATGTATTTTATTGAAAATTCTACTTTGGGTTTAAAATGATCCTTTTCGGATAAAAATTCACCTTCGTTCTTTAGAAATTAAGATATTTGGTAAATAAATCAACGTTTTTGTAAGTTTAATTAATTTTCTGAAATTTCATATAATTTATTAAACTGAAAACTTTAATATTCCATTTATGTTTGAAACCATACCTTTTTTAGTTGAAAATTCAACTGTTTGGTTGAAAATTCATGTATTTGGAATTTGGTAAGAAATCAACGTTTTCGTTTAAAGTTTAAATAATTTGCTCGAAATTTAGCTAACTTATTAAACAGAAAAATCTACCGTTCCATTTTTGGTTGAGACATTTTTTTAAAGTTGAAACTTCAACTATTTGGTTTAAAATTTTTGTATTTTGTTGAAGATTCTACATTGGGTTTAAAATTACCCTTTTTGGGTAAAAATTCATCTTTGTTCTTTAGAAATTCAGTTATTTGGTAAATAAATTAACAATTTTGTAAGTTTAATTAATTTTCTAAAATTTCATGTAATTTATTAAACTGAAAACTTAATTATTCTATTTATGTTTGAAACCATACCTTTTTTAGTTGAAAATTTCACTATTTGGTTAAAAATTCATGTATTTTGTTGAAAATGCTTCTTTGGTGTAACGTGAACATTTTTGTATCAAAATTCATATTTTTTTGTTAAAAATTCTGTTATTTGGTAACAAAAGCAACGTTTTTGGTAGAAATTTTTTTTTTTCAATTGCACATTCATGAATTTGATATTTGGTAAAAAATCAACGTTTTCGTTTAAAGTTTAAATAATTTGCTTGAAATTCAACTAACTAACTAAACAGAAAAATTAACCGTTCCATTTTTGGTTGAGATATTTTTTTTAAGTTGAAACTTCAACTATTTGGTTGGAAATTGAGGTATTTTATTGAAAATGGTTCTTTTGGTGTGAAATGTACGTTCGTGGATGAAAATTCAATTTTGTAGGTAAAAAATGTAGGTATTTGGTAACAAAACTAACGTTTATTGTTTAATGTTTAATTAATTTGCTAAAAAATTCAAATAATTTATTAAACATAAAATTTCACTGTTCCATTTTTGGATAAAACCTGATCTTTTTAAGCTGAAAATTAAACTATTTGGTTTGAAATTTATGTATTTTATTGAATATTCTACTTTCGATTTAAAATTTTCCTTTTTGTATGAAAATTCATTTTTTTTCTTTAGAAATTCAAGTATTTGATAAATAAATCAACAATTTTTGTATGTTTAATTAATTTTTGTTGAAAATTAAACTGTTTGAATAAAAATTCATGTATTTTGTGAAAATGCTTCTTTTGGTGTAACGTGGACATTTTTGTATGAAAATTCATCTTTTTATGTTAAAAATTCTGTTATTTGGTAAAAAATCAACGTTTTTGGTAGAAAACTTTTCTTTTTCAGTTGAACATTCATGTATTTGTTTGAAAATGCTTCTTTTGCATTTCGTGATAGGTAAGAAACTCCACGTTTTTGCTTAAACTTTAATAATTTTCTGAAAGTTCAACTAATTTAATAAAGTAATCTTTCTTGGCTGAAAATTCATCAACAGTCAATCCTCAATTTAGCGCTTCTGGATTTAGTGTTTGTGGTTTTAGGGCTTCCGAGAATTGACACCGAGGGCGCAGATGGTTTTCAGAAGCTCCGAGGGAAAAAAACAGGAGATAGACAAAATAGTTCCAAAACACTGGATTTAATGTCACGTTCAGTCCCAAAATTGACATTAAATCCAGGTTTGACTGTAATTTCTTAAAAATTCATTCTTTTGATTAAAAACTTCATCTTTTATGGTAGTTTTGAATAAGTTTGAAGATGAAAAGCTTTTTAGAAGTTATCGATTCATTCCTTTTTAGCCTTTTTATCCTTTTCGACATGGGTAACTATATCGGATCATTGGACTTGGCTCATCTCCAAAGCAATATATCGACTCTCTCGCTTCCTTCTAATTTGCAATGAAGGCAAGGACGTGTCGTGAATCCTTCGTTATGAAGCGAGCCCTCGACGCTTCCATTGAACTACCCTCTTACCCTTAAAATCTGAATCCCAACCAAATTTAGCTAGACGAATCCCATAAAATTAGATCTCGTATTAAGAAAATTGCATATCTGAAATTTATTGTAATGTTCTTAGTAACAATCAACTAATTTCATTTTTAGTCAGAAAAGATATGAAGAAAATTCTAGGTCAGGGACCGCACTTAAATTACGTAAAAGCAAAATGGGGTTGGGGGGAGGGTCGAGACATTTTTTACGGTTTTCTTACGAAAGAAGGAGGGGGTTCTTCACTTATGTAAGTAATTTTTCAAAATTTTCTAGGACTTTCACCTTAAGATTATCTATTTACTTGTAAATTTGATTATTTGTTCAAAAAACTTGTCAATTTACTTAAAGACATCTTTTTTGTGGACTAATTGAACTGTTTTGTAAAAATTCGTCTTTTTGTATAAAAAATGTAACTCTTTTCGTAGAACATTAACTTTTGGTTTAAAATTCATGTTTTGTTGCTAATAAGTCAAGTTAGATCTATTTTGCATGTAAAATATTTTTTCTAAAAATTGATCTTTTTGTTGAATTATTTCCTAACAAATAGAATTTTTTTCCTAAATTCATATTTTTGGGTTAAAAAGTCAACTGAAATCGTTTTGGAGGAAGATTCAAATTTGTTTTTTTGAAAACTTGTCTTTCTGATTTAAAATTTCACCTGCTTCATCAAAATTTTTATTTTTCTTGGATAAAAATCCAACTTTTTTTTTCAAACTTAACAAAGTTGTTAAAAAATTATACTTCTTGGTTAAAAATTCGCTTATTTGATAGAAATTTAACTTATACTTTACAATTTTTCATTTGGCTTACAAAAGTGAACTGGAATCTTATTTTGAGGAAAATTTAACTATTTTCTGAATTTTCCTTAATTCATCAGTTTTAGAAGAAATTTAATCTTTCTCAAATAAAATGCAACTGTTCGTTTAAGAATTTAACTCTTTTTCGAAATTTCGTCTTTTTGATTTTAAATTTCACCAGAAATTACATTTTTCTTGGATAAAAATGCAACTGTGTCTTCGAAAATTCAACTTTTTTTTTTGAAAAGTCACACTTTTTGGTTGCAAATTCTCCTGCTATGGTAAAAATTGATACTATATTGAAAAAAATTGACTCTTGATTTAAATTTACTATTTTGGGTTTAAAAAGAGAACGAAAATCCTTTCTGGATGAAAATTCCACTATTTTTTGTAAATTTTATTCATTCTTTTTAATTAAAAATGTATCTGTTTAAACGTAAATTTCATCTTTCATAAATAACAAATGCAACTAATTTATTAATAATTCAACTTTCAAAAGAAAATTTGTCGTCTTTTAATAAAAATTCATCTGTGTTAGTAAAAATTTCATCTTTCGTGGATATGGAAGTATTTGGTACAGAATTAAATTAAATTTTTTTACAAATCATCCTTTTTTATTGCAAAAATTCCTTTTTTAAATACAAATTTAATTTTTTTCTTAGAAACTCCTTTTTTGTTGAAAAATTCCTATTTTGACCTTCAAAAATCAGCTAGAAGATTTTTTGAATGAAAATTAAAATATTTAAACATTTATATTTTGAATAAAAATTCATTTGTTTTAAGAAAAATTTTATCTGTTAAAAAAAAAACGCAACTGGTTGGTAGCGAATTTAATAATTTTGTTAAAAAGTCACCCTTATATGTATTATATATGTACAAATTCGTCTTTTTGGATTAAAAATTCAATTTGGTACGCATAAACTTATTTCTGGTTTAAAAATTCATATTTTGATAGTGAAAGCCAAATTAAAACATTTTTAAAAAGAAACCTCAACTAGTTTTTTTCAAAATTTATCTTTTCGATTTCAAAACTCATCTATTTTCGCAGAAATGTATTTTTTTATCAAAATGCCACTTTTTGTTTCAAATTTAATCTTCTTTGCGTAGATGTTTAACTATTTTTTTAAAATGATTTAATTTTTAAGATTGATATTTTTGGGGTGAAGATTCTTTTTTTATGGTAAATAAGTGGAAGATTAATTTATTTTTAAAAAGTCATATTTTTTCGTTTGGAAATTTAAGTATTTTTTGAAAAGCCATCTTTTATAGTAGACACTTTTTGTTTTTAAATAAATAAATTTTAATGCTGGTAATCAAAGACTAATATGAGAAAAAGCCACATAATAAGAAAAAAATAGATAACATATAAACAAATTAATAACAAAAATTGCCGGAAAACAATATCGACTTATAAAATAAACTAATTATTAAGTTCCCAAAAATACTTCAATTTTTTGAATCTAGAACTGTTGAACATTTGATTAAAAACTAATTAACAATTTATTAATTATTTTCGGTAATCTTAAATTTTGGTAAATTTAGATTTCAGAAATAGAAATATTAATGAAAATTTTGCTATTCATTTATTTATATAATTGGGGTAATTTATAATCGGGTAATTTATATTTTAGGCAATTTTTTGTTCACTAATTTTGGTTTTGCTATTCATTATTTTATTAGTTTTTACTAGTCCTGGATATTCAATATAAGGCTACTATATAATAAATATAATTAAATTGCAATCTATATATTATAAACAATAAATATGATAAATCACAAAATATTGTTTTCGATTACAATTTAATTAAATAACGAACTCCTAAATGTGTCATTTTTCAAATTAGATAGACCATCAACGAATATTTTTTATATTCGGTTACACACACATTATTCAAAAATTATTCCTCGCAGTGTTTGTTTTTGAATTTATACAAAGATAATTATTATAAAATTATTGAGAGAATTAAAAAAAAGGATTTTTTAATATTTAAAACGTTTCAGAAGAAAATCTAGAGGAAGTTGAAGGATTTTTTTTACTTTACAGGATTTAACCAAATATTATGAAAAATTCAAAAATTGTAAAATATGGTTAAGACTTTTAGAAGGTGGAGACTAATAAAGAAATATTTGTTAAATGTTCGAAAATCTATTTAAAACGTCTTAAGTTTCTGAAAATATATTTTGCTGCCTCGAATTTTTCTATAAATTATCTAATATCATTCAAAATTTTTTGAAATTACCTCATAATCTTCCTTATTTTCCCAAAAATGTCTAGACAATTTTTTATTCTCTTGAAAACTTTTGAAATTATTTTAAAGCTATTTATGTTAAGCTTTGAAATATTTAAAAATTTACATATCAAAAAATCTTTTAAAGTTTAGAATTAATTTTCAATATCTTAAATTCTGCTGAATATTTCTTGGATTCACTCAATTTTATATTATTTTGTTGTTGTTGTAAACTTACGAAATTAAAACATTTTGCTTCAAAATCTTATAAACTCTTTTTCGAAGTTACGGAAAATCGTTTGGTATGTTAAAAAACCTCTTTTAATTTTTTCTTAAAGGTCATTTTTGAAAATAAAAAATTATTAAAAATTTTCGTACAAATATAAGGTCAATTTTTTTAAACTTATCAGACCTTCTTAAACTTCTAATCACTTAAAATTATTTTAATATTCTCTGAAAAATTAAACAAATTGCTCGAAAATCTTTTCGACTCTTCTTTGACAATTTGTCTCATTTTTTATAATCTTTTTAAATAATCTCTTGAAATTCAGTTTTCTAAATAAAAAGTTATTTTAGATTTGCTTAAGAATCTGAAGAAATAAATTTCATTTTCTTAAAATTTCACAAAATTCTTAAAAAATCTTGATTAGTTTTAATTATATTTGAATAGTATCAAAACTTCTTAATAACTCTTAAACTTACAAATTTTTTTCTAAAATTATGCAACATGGTAACATTTCACAGTTTTGCTTTACAACCTTAAACACACTTTTTAAAAATTTTAGTAAATATTTCCAAATGTTTTGTGATATTTTATCAATTTTCTCTTCAAATTCTGTACAAAAGAGTCATTAAAAAATTTTTCATGAATCTTAAGAACATTTTTCATTTTTCCAACACCCTTCCAAAATTCAGGTAACCTAAAAAATTTGTAAAATCTTGAAAAATTAAAAATATTGTCTTAGTCTTCCACATGCGTTTACCCCACAATTTGAAATCTTCAAAACCTGAAATTATCCTTTTTAAATAAAACCAAAACCATTTCACCTCAAATCTTTCATTATTATTAGAAAGTTTCAAACTTTTTTTATTCGGTATCTTTCAGTTTTTTTAGTTCACTTTTGTAACCTGACGTGCAACCCAAAGCGATAAAAATCTGCATAATTATAGGAATTAATTTAATGAAAAAATTAGAAAACGATTAGAAAAATCAACCGTGTCATTTCCACAATAACTACATAATTTAACCTTTTTCTTAATAATGTATTCGCACCCAATAATAAAAATATAATTCGTAAAATTTAACATATATATAATTATTATATAAAATCTAATTTTATGGACAAAAAACGTTTTATGGTAATTTTTACGTTTTATGCTGAAGAGAATACAGCGCATGATACGTTTTAAAAAAAAATTCTAGATTTTCTAAAATTTTGTACCTCGACTTCAAGTTTTAGCATGACCTAGGAAAATTATTGCAAAAATTATGAAAATTATACGACATAGAGCCTGAAAATTTATCTTTAATTTAAGCCAAAGAAACTTAAAAATTCCTAATCGATTCCAGAGATAGGATTAAAAATGTTCAATGATATCTGAGTTGAGTTTTAGTCGACGATCACGGTTCTCGGCCGGTCTGCTGCTCGCCTCTTTCGTTGAGGCAGGACCGAATAGGCCACGCGCGGAGGTGGTGCTTGATTGGGGCTCTCTTATACTTTTGATTCTGCTCTTTAATAATTTTTATTTTAAATTATTGTAAATTTTTTAAATTATTAATTGTTTGTAAAAATTATTTATAATTATTTCAATTCAGAATTATCCCTATATGAAAGAATAAAAAATGATAAACAGATTTTTTTTATTTCTTAGAATATTTATCAACTAGAATATTAATAAAAATGTAGATATATTATTACGAGAGTAACCTATTTTTTAAACGAATTAAGCAGCTAAATTCTAAATAAATTATTTAAATTAAAAACACTCAAAAATAATAAGAGGGAATAATAATGAAATTATTATTATACATTATTATAACTTTAATTTCTATTAAATGGTTTACTATATATAAATTCGTTTGCTTGCACCTATCCATGGTAAATATTCACGATTATTTGATACTCCAACTTTTTCGGCAATATAATTTTCATTACACCTACGCACTGTTTTATATTTAGTTTATTTTGGAAATTCCATTAGTTGATAAAGATTTTAAGAAATGAAAAAAACTGTTCATCGTTTTTTTATTCTTTAATATGGGGATAATTCTGAATTGAAATAATTGTAAATAATTTTTACAAACAGTGAATAATTTAAAAAATGTACAATAATTTAAAATAAAAATTACTGATGAGCAGAATCAAAAGTATAAGAGAGCCCTAATCAAGCACCATCTCTGTGCGTGGCCTATTCAGTCCGGCCTCAACGAAGGAGGCGAGCAGCAGACCGGCCGAGAACCGTGATCGTCGACTAAAACTCAACTCAGATACGATTGAACATTTTTAATCGTATCTCGGGAAACGATAAAGATGTTTTAAATTTCTTTGACTTAAATTAAAGATAAAGTTTCAGACTCTATGTCGTATAATTTTCAGATTTTTTCAACAACTTTCCTAGGTCATGCTAAAACTTGAAGGCGAGGTACAAAATTTTAGAAAATCTAGATTTTTTTTTAAACGTATCACGTGCTGTATTCTCTTCAGCAGATCCAAAAAAAATCTGTTTAACATTACTAGACGTGGAATTTCATAGGCTTTACAACTGTTTTTTTTTTAAATGGCCTATCATTTTTTTTTCACTGAGTCATCGTGGTTCAAATCCAGTAATGATTTTTAATAGTGCTTGCGTCAATCGATCTCATAATTTCTGACGGTAGTGTAGTTCAACCCAGAAATTAGATTTTCTAACCAGAAAGACAAATTTTAAACAAATAAAGACTTTTTAATTCATTAAAAAAAATGCAAGTTTCAAGTCAAAAGACGAATTGTTTTGTAAAACATCTGCGTTTTCAACCCAAAAATATTAATCTTTAACTAACAGTTGCAGTTTTAACCAGCAAAAGACGAAATTTCAACAAAAGAATTATTTTTCCAACAAAAAAGATGAAGTTATAACTAAAACAGATTAAATTTCAACATAAAATGTAAAAGTAACAACGAAATAGTTTAATTTTCAACTAAAGATTTGTAAATTCTAACAAAAAATTTTTTTTAACCTTAGTGGTTTAACTTGTACCTAAGTAGTTGAATTTCTATTGCAAAAAACAAAAAAATTTCAGCCAAAAATGAAAAAGTTAAATTTTCAAACAAAAAATTAATTTTAAACTAATAATGGAATAGTTGATATTCCAAACACCAATGATGACCTTTAAATTAACTTTAGTCTGAAAAGTTTTTATTTTCCTTCGCCTCTGCAAATGCTAGAATCTTTTGTAAAGCTTTTAACATACAATCTTTTATACACAGAATAAAAAAATTTTAATTTGAAAAATAAAATTTTCTAATTAATTTTCCTACAAAATTATGTAAACTGCCTCCTTATAGGAAAAGCCTCACTTTTGCAACGTTTTTGTCTAAGTCACTGATTTTCTCCGGCCAAACAATTCCCTGTTTTTTCTCTGATTCACAGATGTTAAAGACCTAGAGTCGTACTATTCATTACTAGTTAAATTAAACTTTTTAAAAATATTGATAGACAAAGATGATAAGATTAAAATTTTTTTAGATGAAATGGTCTTTAAAGTAGAAAAATTTTGAATGTGTGTTTACGCAATTCAAGGAGTAACTTTTTCTTTATATTTCTTATTATTTATATTTAATTTTTCACACGAATAACGTTTTTCTTAAAAAAGAAGAGCATAAATAATGAAAACAATAAATGCCTTTTCTAAAGATTATTTTTCCATTTGAAAAGTATCGAAATTAATGATATTATTCTGAGTTTAAAGAACAATTCTTAATGGTTTTAAATGTTGCAAAAATTTTAACCCATTTTTGTGATAAGAAAATATACTGAAAAAAGACCACAAGGGGAACGACGATAGTAGATCTTTTTCAGAAAAAATTTAATTTTGTTCAAAAAAAACCTTACTTAATTTTTTGATTAAAGTAGCTTTATTACTAATAACAACACTTATTAATCGAACTAGCACAGGTACTATTAAAAATTACTTCTAATATTGAAAACTGATTACTTCTTTAATATAGAATTAAAAAACATTTTTCAAAAAGAATTAGAAATCTGATGAAATTACGGGTCACATGACCCCTAAAAAAATATTTTTGACTTATTTTATGTCAAGTATAATTTTTCAAGCTAAACTTTAAAATTTATACCACACATTCTACTAAGTAATAGATTTAATTAAATCCAAAAAATCTTCAAAAATCTTCATATGTTCTCGAGATATATTGGTATGTCTGTTGACATAAATTATTTACAACATTAAAATATAATTTTACTTCATCATGGAGGAAGTTCTTTAATTCTAAAATGTTCGAAATTTTTTTCCTTTATTTAATCAAAATTACCTTAATTAAAAAATGTCTAATACAATATTTTAAGCAATTGTCCTAAAGTATGTGCGTGTTTGCGGATATGTGGACATGTGTGCATGTTACAATTTTCTGTGAACAAATTAACTTCAAAATGAATCAATAATTTGATGCAGTTCTTAGGATTTTTTCTTACCACTAATATTTTTAAACTGACAGAAATATTTAAAAAAATATTTATTCCATTGTTTTAGCAGTCAATAATATTTCAAAAATCGTTTTTTTATAGTAAAACTTTTTTCATTAACATAATTCAAAGTTGATGCAACAACATTAAGGATTTCTCGTTTCGGTCAAACCGATTGACCTATGATATTAATACATTTTATCAAAGAGTAAAGAATTTATCGTCATTTATATTATATTTTAAATCGATTCTTATAGTAAAATATTTTTCATTCTTATAATTCAAAATGGATGAAATAACGAAAAAATTCTTTGATCCGATCGTAAATTATCAAATAAAATGGTTCTGACAGAGACTGATAGTATAGTATTTATTTTAAAAAAACTCAGTATAAGCTTTTTAAATTCAAAACTTAATATTAAATTAACTTAGCACAAACCTGGAAAAGGGATAGGGTACGACAGAATTGCAACATTCCCTTTTCCAGCTTTTCCATTTTAAATACTTTATAAAATAAAAGAAAGATGTTCATTTGATATATAAGCCAAATAATACAATGATATATTAATCTTTAATTTTGATTTTTCATTTAAAAAGAAAAAGAAAATTTATTAATTCTAAATGTTATAAAATATTAACTGTTACAAACAAAAGTTTAAAAAAATGTTAAATAAGATCAATATATGAAGTTTAATTAATTAAATTAACTGAAAAAATAAATTTTATTATTCGCAAATTCAAAAATTTAATAATTTTATTATGATTATAGACCCAGTTATAATTAGTTAATAATTTTAATTACATCTTAAAAAGTTACTTTAGGATAAGTGTTTTGTTAAGATTATGGTATTAAGAATAAAATACTCAATGATTTTCGTTTGCTTTTAAATTTGATTAGAAAAAAATTAATAAATAAACATTAAGTAAATATTAAAGTTTAATAAAATCTAAAGTTTGTTTTATTTATCAATTTGAATTGAATAAAGCAGTCAAAAATAAACATCCAGTTGCAAAAGTTATATGAATCAAAAATTGACTTGGACAAAGAACATTGCTCAAATAACATCTTATTATAAGACAAACCATTTTAAAAACAAAATTTGATTCGTCTGATTTGTGATTGTATATAAAAAAATGTTGTAAAACTCTCTGCTATTCCCATAATGTAGGTCTCTGCCGTACCCATGATGTCGGCTAGCCACTTGAAAATTATTTAGCAAATAAACATTTTAAATTGTCTACAAACAAACTTAGTTCCGGAAATTAGTTACCACGTTTTTTGTTTTTCCCAATTTTTCGGCCAAAAATATTGTTTATTTTGGAAATAAACCTGTTAATAATTGTAACACACATAACTTTAAAATATAAACATATTGATCAAATTAAGAAAACCTAAATTTTGTAAAAATATTCCACAAACGATGAGTTCAGGAACATACATTAGCATGTTTACTATCATTCCCCCAAAAATTTTTTGAGACAAAGTCTTTATTATTTTAGAAATAAATCCGGTGAACCTAACACTGTTAAAACGCTCATTTTCTAAGTATCGCATGCTCTTAAGAAGCTCATTTTAAGCTTTTATTTTCAAACTTCAAAATCCGTTTGGAACTAATCGTGTTGACAATTTTGAACAGAAGTTTCTTTATTTAAAGCATTTACCCATGGTCCTGTTACAAATCTTAAATTCACTTGATATGACTCTGTGACCCCAGAAGATCATGTGGTTTTCAAACGACTTAGGGAATCTGCAATTTGAACCCTCAGAGCTCTGTCGATCCTCAACGTGATTTTCCAACGTGTCTCCCTCAATCTCGAGGGATTAGGATTGTATGCTGAAATCTACCCAAGGCGGAATTGGCTATGCTACACCATTCCTCGATCCCAAAGCCATCAACGAAACAGAAAAAACTGGCTAGAATCATTGAATTTTTACCAAAAAGGAATGGTGTATATAATTTTATTCCTGATTCGAGTAAAAACATTTTTTTGTGTTAACAAAAAAATAGGGTGTGATATTTTAACATTTTTCTTTTTAGCCTATTCTTTAATAGCAAATTTTAAAGATGGATGTATTCTTCTTAGATATTAAGTCTTAGATTTATTAGCAATCAAGTTAAAATACAATCAAAGTATACACTATAACCCCGATTTTAATTTGAAAGTTATTTTTGGTTTGGAATAATTTATTTTAATTAATTAAACTATTGAGATAGTGTTGCTTTCTGTATAATTATCTTGAGCGTCACCTACACTTTATTGTTAAAAAATAGCAAAAAAAATTTGATATCTAACCTACGTACGGGACTCTAATCCAAACGTCTGACCAGGAACCTTTTATGTCTGCCAGCGCACTGTACCCTAAGTGAATTGTAAGAAGTAGTAAAAAAATTAAAAAAAATTTGTGAATCAACATTAAAGGTAGTTAAGTTTTTTTTAACTAAATGAATTTTCTTCACACCTGGGCTTCTTTCTTATTAAGATAAAATAAAGGAGCTAAACATTATTCAAGCATTGATGCTTTCTAATATATTTAGAAAAATTAGGCTAGTCCAAATTAATATTTTTTCAGCTTCGGGATGTACTTTTTATAATTAAATGTGCCGAAAAGCGTATTTTATGTAAGTTAAAACGGTGTATTTATCTGTGAGAATGTAAATTTATAAAAAATAGTATAAAACTTTTTTAACTTTTTATCAGCTAATTTTGAAATTAGCCATAATTTAAAGGAACGTTAAGTAATTTCACCCAAGTGGAAAAATTATACATAGTGAATTAATTGTTATAAATTTTCATCTTTTTCAAAGAAAGTAATGTATAAAACAAATTAAAATGATATATAATGTGCTTCAATATGGATAATTCTTTTGCTTGACTATTTTATATTTTTTAGTATGGAAAAACTATGTAAACATTGAATTTGCTTTATACAAAATAATGTTGAAAATACATATATGTTAACAAAAAATATAATATGGAAATATCTCCTTTATAGAGATTAAGAAATTATTTTCGTCATACGTTAAATATATGCATATATGTTTATTCAAGTCGTTAAATAAATAAATTGACGTTTCGATTCGTCTTTGGGTATTCTTCAAGATAATAACACTCTGTCTGTAAAAACATACATTTTCGATAAAATTCAATTTTTATATTTAATAATACACTTTCACATAAAATAAATTGAGTATATAATTTAAATCGCTACCAGAAAAAATCGTTATATAACATTGAAAACATAAAAGAAACCAGTTTTCAAACAGAAATATGTAAAAATATTTTTTTGCGTTGTTTATACATTATCAAATCTTATGTAGTCATCCTCTTTAAACAGAAGACTACTCGTTTAAAAATTCTTTAAGTCATTATTGGCGGAGAAAGAAAAATTATAACAGTACAATATTGTAAACTAAACCAGGACGACATTTTAAGAAAACATACTTAGCACAGAGAACGTGATATGACGTCACATTTGATTATATGATTAGATATTGAGTAATTGTATTCATTATAACTCAAGTCACAGCACGCGCCAAAATCTTTGAATTTAAAAAACCAAATCAATTTAATAAGCACTGATAAACATCAGTAATGTGCATTCTTTCCGTTTGTAGATTAACGCACAAATTATTGTACTTTTTAATGAAGATAGATTCTATAATCTTTCTTTTATATGTAAATATTTCATTTGCTGAAATTTTGATTTTTTTAAAATTCAAAATCGAAATCATGATCAAGGGACCAAGCATGTTGAGATAGGTTTTATTTCTTCTGCTAGTTTCACCCACGTAAATCTTAGAACACATTTTACATTGTATGAGGTACACAACACCCGATAAATTTTAAATTGACTCTAGATCTTTTTTTGTTATTGTACAAATTCTCTAATTTATTATTGCTTTAAAATATACGTTTATATTAAATTTTTTAAGAGAACTTCTAATTCTTTCTGATAAACGTTGTATGTACGGAAGAATTAAACTTTTATCGCTTTTTTTGTATTGTTTCTAACCATTTTGACTTTTTACTTTTACTAGAATTGTTATAAATTTCATGTATTCTTTCTTTAATTATACTATTTATAAGAGCGAATGGACAATTGTTGATAATTAAAGTTTCTTTGATTTGTTTAATATTGTCTTTTCTGAACTGAACATCACTCAGTTTTATTCCTCTGTCAATTAAATTTTTTATTAGTCCTATTTTTTGTTCAAAAGGATGGTGTGAGTTGTAATTTAAACACTGGCCAGAAAAGGTTGGTTTTTTATACCAGTTTGTAAGAATTAGTCCATTATTTTTTTTATCACTGACAAATCAAGGTAATTTAGAGTATTGTTTTCCTCAATCTCATAATTAAATTGGACCAATTCATCAATGCTGTTAAACACGTTGACGAATTCTTGAATTTTTTCAGTAGAAATTATAGCAAAACATCAACTACATAACGTTTAAAAAACAGTGGCTTGAATTTTAAAAGTGACAACGCTCTAGATTTTATGTCTTCTAATACGATATTTTATATGACTGGAGATAATGAAGACCCCCTTGGGCAGCCTGATGTTTGTTTGTAATAGCATTTATTAAAAGAAAAAACTGTGTTGTTGAAAACTGTTCTAACCGCGATAAGTATTTCGTTTTTTGAGATTTTGGTTAAATTTCTATATAGATTTAATTTTCCTTATACTCATTCCATCGCCACATCTAGACGTATATTGTCAAACATGGACGCCACATTCAGAGACACCATGGAATAGGAAGAAGGAATTTTTACGGGTTTTATTTTTTCTCTAAAATTCCAACTATCTTTTAAAAATAAATCTGTAGCACCTTTAAGTGATTTAAGAATTTAGGCTAAATATGACGATAATTTATATGTTGGAGAACCAATGGATGACACTATTAATCTCCAATTGAAATTAGGTTTATGAACTTTTGTAAGAGCATAAGCTTTAGCTACAATCGAACCTCTAGATTTCAATTGGTTAAACATTTGATCGTTAATATAAGATTTATTGTGCCACCTAGTAACATCCTAATTGCATTTCTCTTCTACTGTAGGAACCAAGCTTCTTCGAACTTATCTATATAAAGATCCAGTACTCAACATATTTTCAACATATGTTATGTAATCTTTTGTATTAGCTGCTACAGTGATATTGCCTTTATCAACTTTTAGAAAAATGACTTTTTGTTTTCTTTCTGATAATCTGCAAGTTTTTTAACAAAGTTATTATCATTATATTTATTTTTTTCAGTATGGTTCATAATTAATTTTGTAATGTTTTGTTCTAATTTCTTGTTTTTTAGATGTATCCAAAGTTTGAATGCATTCTTCAACAGAAGCAATGATGTTGTTAGTAGGTAGTTTGTTTGATATAAATGGAATTCCAAATTTATTGCCTGAAAATAGTTTTATAGCAATGTCGGCTAGGATATGTTTGTTAGAAAGGTTTTTGAACCATTTTTTTTAACCTGATATTTCTGATGACTTCGTTTTCTTTAAAAATTTTGTTCCTTCTGAATTCAAACTTTTTGATGCATGCTTCTCGTTTTTCATACTTAAGTTTATGTAATACTTTCTCCGATAATAATGACCTAAAGAATTTTCAGACGAGTATTCTCCTGTTTAAAGATGATGAGTACATAAGTTTTTAATAATGCATAAGCAACACAAAAAAATATTTTTGAATAGTTCTGTTTGAAAACTGGTTTTGTTTGTGTTTTCGATGCCATCGAACGAATTGATTCAGGTAACAACTGAAATTGCATACTCAATTTATTTTATGTGAAAGTGTATTATTAAATATAAAAATTGAGTTTTATAAAAAATATATGTTTTTACAGACACTTTTGTAATGATGTTATTATTTTGAAGAAGATCCAAAGACGGTTCGAAACATCGATTTATTTATTTATTGACTTAAGTAAACATATACTGTAATATTAATGTCTTTTTGACAAAGAGAATTAATACACCTTCGGCACCGTAATCCCGATTCACTCTACACAAACTATATTAATGTTGGGCGCCAGACCTCTCTTGGGTCAAAGGAACAAAATCATAACAAATAATCAACAAAAAAAATCAATTCTCAAAACTAGAAATCTAACTCTCAAATCTTAAGCTCGAAGAATGGACGACATTGTTGGGTTTACGATGTACCGGTATTTGCACTAAACTATTTTAAAAAAAGTGGCACTAGCTCAGATTTAAAGTCGGAAATATAAGGTAGAGGGCTTGGTTTTGTATGAATAGGAGTTTCTTATTCGTGAATAATACAACAAGTTATACGGCAAATGATTAGATATCAATTTATTAAAATAAATTCATACGATTGGCGGGACAATTTTCGATTAAAGCTCAACATTTAACAATCTTCGATTATAGCTCAACATTTAACAATTTTTTAATTTAACAATTATCGCCTGTCATCTTTAAGAATTCACAAATTTGGATAATGAAAGGTCATAAGCTCAACAAAAGAAAATTTTACAATTTGGTTCTTTACGAAACGAGGATCAACTTACAATACAATCAATTTACCGACACGATACTCCATGATTTCGCAAAATTTAACGATATAGACTATTTATAGCGAAATATTAGGGAGAATAGGGGGTGGAACAACTATTCACATAATTTTGGGACATGGCAAAAATAATAAACTTATTCACCAAAAATAATCACAAGAAATAAAAAAAAACAAAATCAGAACAGGTCAGTAACATTGCGAACAATTTATCTTGTGAAACCTCGTAGCCACGTGGCAAACCTAACCTCAAAATTAACTATGTTACTTGAAGGAAAAAAAATAGAATTTTAGGGCATTCTTGGCCAACTAAAATCGGGAGAGCAAATAGAATTTTAAGGCTTTCTTGACCAACTAAAATTGGAAAAAGTGGAATTAAACGGCTTTCTTGGCCAACAAGAATTCATTAAAGTTAATTAAAAGGGCTTTCAGGGCCAACTACAAAAGGGAAGTTACTAATCATACTTTCATAGGAAAGGTAACAAAAACAGAGATCTGGGAGGCTTCGCAAGACTAAAAAGAAAGACAATATTACCGGCTGACTCGAGTTACAAAACGATGGGTCCCTTTCTCGCTTTCTGGAAGGTCCGGCTGCGCTCTGTGGTGAAGCAGGAGAACGTGAACGGCACCCTGTCAACTCGGCGACAATAAAAATTCGACGCCACGCACGATTCAAAGGGGGCGGAGTACAAGAGAGAGTGAATACTGACTTGCACGAGAATTTATAGTCTTTCCTAAATTACGTCACATCCTTCTTGCCCGACTCGGATTGGTCGAAATTTAGGTATTTCCGCAACGTCGTGTGGACAAAAGTAGAACTAAAGCAAAGCCGTACAATAAAAAAAAATATACATAAATGTTTTATTTTAATATTAAATCTCCCGTTGTTCCTTGCCTCAATTTAATAAATATAAACCATTTTTCACACTCTCCGAAGACGTCTTACAAACATGTACTAGCTAACGGGCTCATTTATAAAAATCTAAAATCTTGCACTGTGAGTATAATTTCGGAGTATTGACGATACGAGCCTGAGCTATGGAGTTACCACGCATATAATTGGTATTAAGTGTAAGGTTTTATTTCTAGAATCGCTTTAAAATTAGATATAAATAAATTTAGTGTTGATCCAGGATTCTTGGAATTTACTGGAATAATC
>JAAAKG020165805.1:0-28382 GCA_010014905.2 Druon quercuslanigerum
TCCGAACCACCAGAACCTCGGTAAAGGTACATAGAAAAATTTCCAGAGGTACCGGCTCAGGAATCGAACCCCGGACTCTGAGGTGAAGTCCGAGCGTCTAACCACTGAGCCACAGAGGCTCTTCGGAACGTTTATTATCTGCTACTAAAAGAAGATGCACGTGAAGCCGACTTTGGCCCATGTAAATGACAGGTATTTTATTTTTTAAAGCTTTGGACGCTACAAGAAAAACTATTTGCGATTACTCCGTGAGTTTTTAATAAAAATTTTAACGTTGAATCGGAATTTTAACAATTTAAAATTTCACCTTGCTGTTTTTTGAGTTTTTTAAGAAAAAATCGAAGGGGCACTTAGTGGGGTCTTAAAGGATACTTTGTAAAGTCTCAGTTTGATTCCTTGGGTACGCCAGGGACACTGGGATAGTACAAAATGTTTAAACTGATAAATAAGCACTATTTCGAAGAAAAGTTTGATCAGTTTTTGATTTTAGTTTAATTGACACAATAAGAACAATTACCACAAAATGTTATTAATAAATAATGATAATCTTTAATAGTTTTATCTGCATTCGGGACATATAAATGTACAGCGCGATGTAAATCTAACTCGCAAGCACGTCATGTAAAGACACCGGGATAAACCTAACCTAAATCTTTCAAATGAAATACAGGATCGTAGCAAGATGTAATTATTTATATCAGGTTGGCTGGTCTAAACTTAAGACTCCAAGATTTCTGATTGCCGAGTGCCTATAATGATACATCTGGAAAGCTGACGCCACAAAATCAAACGACGGTCACGTCGATGTATGTTACTTCAATGGAAAATAATACAAAAAGTATCTGTAAAGTTTTAAAGTAAAATAAATTAAAAAATCAATTGATAAATCTTTTTCTGCCCTTATCAGCCAAACTTTAATCTTTTATTCAGAAACTGCTGTTTAAAAATATAAAATATATTGCTGGTTACGTCAATCGGTACTAAAAAAAAATGTATTCCTAATCGTCAAACGATGGCTGTTTATGCATCGACATAACCTTAAAAATATTTTTAAAGACACTCTTATTTGAATACATATGCAGTGTGTATTGAATTCAAGTGGAAATATTAACCTCATTTTTTACAGAATCAGCAAAAAGGCAACATAATGAACGGAGATCACCTTCTCCTGGAAATAACGTTACTCCAGAGGATATAGAATATCTATTACATAGCTGGGATGGTAGATCTTTTGGCGACGATTTTCAGCACTATACGTCTATGCCACCGACTCCTAGAGCATATAATGACCCGTATCATCACGGTGAGTTGAAAATTCATTTCTTTTCTTAAAAATTTGAACAAATCTTGGAAGAACATTATTTTATTTGCTTGAAAATTAAGTTTCAACTGAACATCCCATTTTTTCCGCTTAAAATTTATTTTTATTATATAAAAATATAAATATTTGGATGAAATTCACAAATTAATTTATGAAAAATTTATTTGCCTGTTTATTAAGTAAACCAAAAAATAAACAAATATTGAAAAATCCGTCATACTAGTTCAATGCGAAATTTTATTAGGCATCATTGAAAAAAAAGTTTAAATCGGAAAAATAATTGTTTTCTGAATATCAATTTGTCCACGAACGTTTTCTTTTTAAGTTATATGAACAAATCCCTATTATCGTTAAAAATTCGACGCTTTGGTTAAAAGTTTGATATTTTGTTGAAGATTAGTTTTCCTTATTCAAAAATCAACTGAGATATTAAAAATTAAACTACTTTGGTGACATTTGTTGTTAGTAAAGGTTAATCTTTTTGGTTAAAAGTCTATTTGTTTTACTAAACTTTTTTTCAAATTAATATTTTCTAAACGAAAATTTAATTTTTGTACACAGAATTAATATTTTGGTTTAAAGGTTCAACAATTCAGATAAAGTTTCTTTTTCCTTAATGGCTAAAAAAACGTGAGTAGGAATGCTTTCTCTATGGAGAGACCTTTCAAAGTATGAACGCAGACATTTTTCAGATCACTTGCGTACGAGATTTTAGTAGCGAGACATAGTCTATCAGCAATGAACAAAGTACAATCATGCTTGAAGAAAACTTAAAACTTAATTGTATTATATAAATAGCACGGCTTGCGTATGCAACACATGATTTTTTCGGCGTAAGGTCGAAAAAGGATAGACAAGTAAACTCATCCATCCGACTGTTCGTCAGTTAAAGAAGATTAAAAAAAAATTATAAATAACTGCAGTGTCATTACTATAATGAGGTCGCCATTTTTTGACGGGTTATTTAAAAACAACAGAAGTTGTGGTGCTTGTATTGCTCTCCAGAGGATTGGGCAAGGAATTCATTGCGCGAACATTAATTGATGATTATAAAAAATTAAAAGGTAAGAATATTTTTATGATTTTGAACGTATATTGCATATAATTTAAAAAAAAAAAATTAAATTGCATACAAATTCTAAATATTGCCCTCCATAACATTTTTTTTGCAGGAAAAAGTCGCCCATTGCATCCACTTCATCTACTATAAAAACAGCTACGTCTACTAAAAGAAACTCATCATTATCTAAATGGGCAGAGCAGGACAATGACGAGTTTTAAGATAAAAGCTTTATAGCAGAATTGGATGATGTCCTAGAAAAACTACATTCTAAATTGATGGTCAACATTGCTAGAAAGAAACAACGTGAAAAGGAAGAAGAAATGTGGTCCGGTAGTGCAACAGATGTGATTGAAGATAAAACAATAGACTCCGTTAAAGGGCAGAAAGAAGAGAAAGCGAAGAAAGCTAAAAATGGGGCAAGTGAAACAATACTCGAAAACGATGATGAGGAAGTGCCAAATATTTTGAAAATTATGAAGTCAAGCGCGGCAATGTCAAAGAAGCAGGCAAGAAAGAAGAGGGTGATGATGGGAGGTATATTTTGAAGGCTGCAAGAAAAGCTGCCGTCAGATTTAATAGATTCAGTACTCCAGTGTTAAATAAAATGATCAAAAATGCGGAAATTGGTGAAAATCTTTGTGACAGTGCTGTATTTAGTGCCTATACTGGCAAATCAATTATAGATACCAGTGAAAAAGAAGTACCGAATATCCCTTCAACATCATCTTCATGTTCGTAGAAGGCTACCCTATCATCAGCAACAGCTCAATCAGCAGCATCAGTAGCAGCAGAAAGATTATGAAAATTGTATCATACCATACTGAATCATTATGAACCAATACTAAATTTCAGAGCTGTGGTAGGTGCAAGGGGCTCTTGCATTGATTGTAATAAGACATTCTTTGGCTGGGAAGAAGAACATAAATGTTCTCGAAAATGTGTGAGATGTTATTTTACACCCCTATGCAATTCTACTACTGGTAAAATACGTTGTGCAGATTACCAAAGATATTTTTTCGGACGAACTTGCTTCCAAAATCATAAAGCAATTAATTTGTATTTACCTATAGTGAGTGTTCACAAAGCATTGGCAACATGTTCAGTTTGTATAAAAATTTTTGTACAAGGTGAGCATGCATGTGGAAAAGTTTTCTGTCAAGGAATTGCTCACAATTTATATTGAAATCCGGCCCGGACAAATCGTTTGAAATTGCAATATAATATAGTACAAAGCCTCTTGATCAAAAAATCTGAATATGTACTTGTTCAAAAGATCAAAAGTTTTTGAAATAGGTGGGGCTGAACGAGGAAAATATGACTACAAGCGAATCTAATGTCCCGCTTTACACTTACACTTGAAGATGAGGTGCAGATTTTTCAATAAACTGTGATTAGCACAATCACTGATAATACTAGAAACACTGGTAAGACCAGTTCAGATAATACGGACAACAAAAAGGCGCTGGTCTTGTAATAATAGGCAAAATCATGCTGCTGTCCTGGCAATGTAAATACTGTTCGAAATATTAAAGGTGGAACACAGTTCAGTCAATGAATACAAGACTGTTGATCAGTGCATTTTTTAAAGGAAAAGCCAGTCCAGCTACAATAGGAAATATAATGGGACTACCCTGGTAATGTGACGATTTTTCAAAATAATCGAGGCAAATGACATTCTTGCCCTACTGAACTAATAACATATCTTGCCTTTTTTGGTTGGACTGACCTATAGTCTTGTCTTAATTATCTGGAATACAAAATACCTTTGGTAGTCCAGAATGTGTTTTGCCTTGATTAATTTGAAAAATCTTTACATTGCTAGGACAATCCCATTACATTGCCTTTAGTAGCTGGACTGGCTTTTCCTTTGATAATTAAATTTGATTTCGAACAGTCTTGACATTGCCAGGACAGCAACATTTTCTTGCCCTTATTAGATAGACTGGTCTTACCAGTGTTTCTAGTATTGTCACTCACTGTGCTGATCACAGTTTTTTGAAAAATCTGCACCTCATCTTTAAGTTTCAAGTGGGATACTTGATTCGTTTGTGGTCATATTTTTCTCAGCAAGGTCCTTTTCAAAGCTTTAGTACCTTATGGGCATTTGTGTTACAGGACACCAATTAAGAACTCACATTTAATTCGAAAAAACTCTTGTGAAGTTCATCAATTATGCAATTTATGCATAGGAAATGATTATATGAAAACGCTGTATCAATATGGTGGTGCACATGAGTTTATTTTCGGAGCAGACGCCGTCAAGAAATTAGTTGAATTATTGACGAGAAAAACTAGCTTTTTAATCAAATAACATGCATTTTTTACAACGCTAGGGGATTCGATTTGCTGTTTATACGAAAATACCTTGTTAAAACTAAGAATCTTTTCCTTTCAGTAATCTTGAGAGGCACAAGTGTTATCGTACTGCGCACAGAAAAAATGGCATTTCTAGACAGTCTAAATGATTTAAATATGCCGTTAAGTGCCCTCCCAAATGCATTTGGATTAACTGAAATGATGAAGAAAGGAATCTTTCCGCATCTATTTAACATTTCTGCAAATCAAGAGTACATAGATCCGTTCCCTGACGAAAAATATTATGAGATACGTGAAGCACCAAATAATACGGTCGTTGACCTCTTTACCGAAGGCAGTCATCACAAAAATCTTAGCGTAATTTTTATCAACCCAAATTGTAATTTTTAAAAATCTACGTAATCGAGCTCAGATTTAACAATCGGCTGGTCAAGTAAACCTGAAATTCATAAATTTTTCCAAGATGTTTATTACGATGCTACTGATCAACCTCATGTATATTTTTTTATTTACTCCTAGATTTAAAGCAAGACATGTCAGAAAATTGTGGATTTCGTCGCGGTTTGATTGGCCAGAAGAATTCTGCTTTTTTGCAAGCTCTCTGTCATCTGAGTGAATATTAACGAAAGGTATTATTACGTAATGCCGATACTAATATTGTTCGTAGTATTTGTGAGTATGCCCTTAATACACTAGAAGAACATGTGTCTTTAAATTCATTGCCACAATCACGTCTGAAAAAACACAAGCTTATTTTTGAAATTTGCAAAATGGCCGAGGCACCTGGAGGGGTAAAAAAAATCTAATCGTTCAGCGTGGAGGTTTTCTGCCGATGTTAATAGCTCCTATTTTAGGAACTGTACTTGTACCGCATGAAAATGTAGAACGGCTACATCAGTTTAATGTTCACAACCGACACTACAAACTCCTGGTCATTCACTCACCAGATTCGATATTGAATTAAGTGAAATTCTAAATTCATCTTTGCCTAAAGACGAACGTTACAAATGGAATTTATACAATCAATTACTACAACGATATATACATTATTTTGATGAGGTGGCCCATACACTCGATCACTATGAAAGACCTCATGCAGTATTATTATGAACCTGACCAACCAGAATCTTAAACGGGTGCCCGTCGCCTTGTAAGAAAGGAAAGAGAATCAAAGGCAAACAAGTAAGACGTAAGTTTCCTAGACGTCATTATACATTCGCATCTTTTGATTGCGTCTGGGAGGCAGACTTAATTGGCATGCTTTCTCTTAAAGCATACTACGATAATGTAACATTTTTGTTATCCGTAATTGATCTTTCGAGTAAATACGCATGGGTTTAATCCATGAAAGACAAAAGAAAAAAATTGAAAACCGACAAGCGTACAGAATTTACAGGCGCTCCTTCCAAAAAGTTTTTAGGGATCCGGAAATTTCATTTCGTACAAAACGAAATCCTGATATCAAAGCAGCAATAATTGAAAGATTTAACCCCAACCTAAAAGAATGTCTGTAGCGTTTCTTTACTTACATACTCACGAAACGATACATTGAAATTTTACAAAATTTATTGCGTGCATAAAATGTAGCCTATTACATCAGTATAAAAGGGCATCTTCTCTTGTCAGTATTGGCAAAGCAGCACAAGCGCGGTTTAATATTGCAAGTAGATTTAAGTCTCGTATACGAAAAGTTGAATACAGATTTGGAGACCTTGTACGTATCAGCAGATCGAAAGCTGCCTTTGAGAAGGTTATAAATATCGACTCAAAGCGACAACCTCTTTTGGCTCTTTAAAATTCAAAATGTCGTATCCAGCAGGGCGGACATCGAATAGTATACATGTTTTTATTTAGGTTTCTGGATTAAGTTTTGCGTTTTTTAATCAAATATTACGTGTAATTTATAAGTTCTATGAATCTCTTGATAACAGGATGGGAGTAAAATTAAGCTGGTAATGGTAATGGTATGCGGTAAAACGCTAATGGATAAAGTATTGGGAGAATTATTAAAGAATGTAATATTAATTTTTTTAATACTTAGAAAATGTAGATTCTCGTTCAGTATCTACAATATTTGGATCAGTTATGATGAGTTTTTTATATATCAGCATTATTTTTACAGAATCACCTGCTCCTCAATATCAGCCGCATTTGACTCATCATAATATAACAACCCTATTAAATCGTTATGATGCTCGGTTACCGTTATTTGGCGAAGATCGTGGACACCACACGTCTATGGCTCCGAGTCCTGCAGCCTCCTATAACCAGCACCATCCACTTGCACCGGGACAAAAAAGTGAGTTGAAAATTCATATTTTTTATTAAGAATTAAAAACAATCGTTTGCAGAAACTATTCCATTTTTCGTCGATAATTGGTCCTTTTTAATTAAAAACGAAACTACTAAAATGTGATTCCAACTTCATTATGAAAAATTTATTTTCCTTTTATAAGGTTCTTAATTACAGTGGAAAATCGTTGGATCAAAAACGAAACTAGATTCAAAAAAATTTTTTTTTTTCTCATTAAAAATTAGTTTTTAAAATTCAAAATGTAACTGTTTCATTTTTGGTGAAAGCTTGTCTTTCTAAGTTAAAATTAAACCAGTTAATTTTTAAAAAACATCCGGGAGATTTTATTGGTCAGGGAAAAGTCAGAAATTTAAAACAAAAATTTTACAAAAGGTCTTTGATTATTAATTGTCAGAGAAAATGAAAAGTTGGAAAATTGACGATTTGCGTTAACAATGAAATAATATTCTTATTTGTAATTTAATCGTCTAGTGTTTATATTTTGTTTGCATTTGCTTTCTCCTGAAGATTGCCTTTTTAGTCAAAAATTTTATAATTTGCTTCAAAATTCAAGCAATTTGTTTAAACAGCATCCTTTTTGGTTGAGAATTGAGCTTTTTATCTTCAAAATTCAATTATTTTCGTATAAAATATAATTTTTGCGTAAAAGTTATATTTAAGTATTGAGAAGTTACCTGAAATCCTTTTTGGACGAATTTACCTAGTTTAGTGTAAAATGCATCTTTCTTGGATAAAAATGCAAGCTTTTGGTCGAAAATTCCACAGTTTGTTTGAAAAGTCCTTTTTTTTGGGTGTGAAAATTTATTTATTTCGCAGAAAATTTACTTTTTGTTCAAAACTTATAGTAGAAGAAAATAACAATGATAATTGTAATTTGCAACGAGAAATATAATTGTAGGTGATATAATTGAAAGAAGTTAAGTAATTAATTAAATTAATTTGAAGCAATTAAAATTAAAGAATAAAATTTTTCCTATAACCAGAGTATATACCATTTTGGAAACGAGTTGAATATGTTAATAAATTATTGTATCGCACAGATATACTTTAATTAAATAATATCTGATTAAATTTATTTCTATGACAGACCGAAATGATTTTGACTCATTATGTTTTACTGCTTAAGGATATTTTTTTTGTTGAAATAAAGAACTAAATTTTAGTCCTCATTTTTGGAAAAATTTTTCCTACAGTTTACATTGATTGAGATAGCTTACTACGTTCACCTAACTGAATATGAATCCGAAGTTAGTGTGCCCCATCTGGTCAGTATCAAGGTCAAGCCTGAGAGTAGTATTCAATCGAGTTTTTCTAGAAGCCGTATTTGAAATCAGAATTAAAAAATCTGTCTTAAAGCGTATTTAGAACTTTAAATATTATGTCTACATTTCCATTGTATTCGATAAGGAATTTCTATTTTAGAAAATTTCTAGCTTCAACATAGCTTTCCTATACTCGTTGAGGAATTATCTTTCATTTAAAAAATTAACCCTCTAGATCATTTTCCTCGAAAGTTCGTCGATTTTGAGACAAAATTCAACAAAACCGACAATAGTTCACAGTTCAGACCTAGTTTAAGGTTCGATTTTGTACATTAAAAAAATTTAATCTCCTCTTTCTTGTTTCAGGGCCGAGCTCACATTTCGACAAACCACCTCATGGTTCCAATTTTGATGAATTCCCTTATTATTATAATTTGGGCCAGCAGCCTTCTCAACTCATGGCACATCATCCTGCCACGTATCCTGCTTCTGGCATGACACCTTCTCCTTTCATACATTCTGCTCCAGCCGAATCATCTCTTCATGTCAGACATCCACCTCCTTCCAGCCCGCCGCCTTCTGGCCCGCCTCCCCCTGTCCCGCTCCCCTTTCATAGAATACTTAACATGGATGTTAGAGATTTTCACTTATACCGAATTTTTCCCGCTAGAAATGAGACCCGGGTCCTTCAACTTGTATTATACAATTTTCTTCCCGAAAAAGAATTGTTTTTTAGAAATAGTTCTAATTTTCTCGACAAAAAACCAAGTGGAACCCAAATTATGGCAATACAAGAAAATGGTGAGGGCCTTGCATTACTGGATAAGCGAGGCAATGGTCGGACAATTTTTTGTGCTCTGTTTTCAACACCTCCTCATCCACGAGGATTACGATCAAAAGTAAACGTGAGAACCAACAAAGTTTATAAAATGAGTGACGAGGAAAAATTTGACGTTCCATGTGGAGTTGGTGTCTTGGAATATTTTAGAATTGAAGGTCAGGGTATTGAATATTGGCCCAAGAAAAGTCGGTCAGTGCGACAAAAAACTTGAAGCAAACTTATATGCAAAGCTTTAATGAAGATTACGTCGTCTTTAATACAAAATCAGTAAGTTACGACCAATTCTTCAACGATTCAAATCTGCTGAAACATTTTTAGAAGAAAAAAATAATTTACAGATCTGAATATTCGTTTCTTATTAATTGGAAAATGAATTGAAAAATTGCATTATTTTATATTTGGTTGATAATTACCATGTTTGTTTTAAATTCATGTTTGCGTTGCGAAAATTCATATTTTTTGTTGAAAATTCAACAACTTGGTTGAATGTGGACGCGTGCAGAAATCGCCAGATCTGTTGCCGATTACTGATCAGGTCCGGACCGGTCTGGCATGGTCTGTCCCAAGTATGGCTAATTTGCATGTCCCGACTTCTGCCAGACCGGGTTGGCCGAGTTTCCTATTTCAACGCCACCTAGTAGGTGTTTAAGGAAATTCCGAATGGTGTATGTAGTTATTTCGAACACCTTTTTTAGACAGGCACATTTGGTATATTTTGGATAAATCCAATCATTATATAAAAATGTAAAAACTGACAAGCGGTAGACTGCTGGCTAATATTAAAAATTCTAAAAAGTTTATAAATTATATATTAAACTAGCACATTGTTTCTGGCGCTTTTTTACTACTTTCGCGCACAGTGTTGAGTTAAAGATGGTGCATATATCCACTAATCTCCCCCTAATTTATGGGAGATTCTAAAACTTATTGTTTTTCTTCTCTAAATGAAACTCAAGATAAAATTTAAAAGTACTTTTAATTCATAAGAAAGAATACTGTAGTTATGATGGACAAGCACAGGGCTGAAAATATCTTAAGACGGTCCTGAATTTGGGGGTCTCCCATTCCAAATTTCTGACCTGAACTCGCGAACTCAGTTCTTGAGTTGACACCAAGTGCAGTAGTTAGATGGCCGCTGGGTTCCGGTGTAACATAATATCAAACGGATAAGAGTTATTATTTTTAATATTTGATATTCAAATTAGGTTTAAAGTGAAAAGTAATTACATAACTTGTTAAAAAGCCTAAATTATAATTTTTTAATAAATTCGCCTTTCGGAAATTAAAATTTTACTACTGTAAGAAATTCCCTGCTACAAATTTAAACTTACTAGTATTTAAGGATAATTTTGTTCAAATTTAACTCTTTTATTAAAAATAATCTTTCTTCGTATAAAATTAAGATTTTTGGTTCAAAATTAGTTCTTTTTTAATATATATTTTTTTTGTATGAACATTAATCTTCTTCAGTTTAAAATGCAACTATTTATTCGAAAAGTTCTGTATTTTGTTGACTAATGACTAATGATTAATTGTTTTATTTGAAAAGGTAGCTATTTTATTTTTAGGGGAAATACAATACCCATAATGTATTTTTAGCTGTTGCTTGCCTAAAGTTTACGGTCACAGAGAGAAGTCCTTTCCCAAATAGGAAAATTTTCGCTATCGCGAAAGACTAGGATGATAAACGAAAGGGTACACGTCAATAAAACTAAGAGTGGAAGTAATGACAAGTCGTTCAACCTATTTCTTTATATGTATTAATTATTTAATTTAAAAATACCCATAATTTGAAACCTGGCTTTAAACCGGAAATTGATCGGGGCCAGATCGGCGACAGACCGGGCATCCCGACCGGGCTATCAAATTCCACCCAGATCGGGGTGTGAGTTTCATGACGGATCTGGCCACAGTCGGGTTCCCTGATCTGGGCCCGATTTGGCCCGATCCGTCCCCGACCGGGGCAATGGAAAGATTTCTGCCCTAATAATATTTTTGCATTAAAAGTTGATATTTGTTGATGGAAATTTAACCGTTTTTGTTAAAAATTTAATTTTTTGTTCAAAAATTGGATTTATTTTTCTTGCTCAAAATGAATCTTTAACCTGAAAACTTAAATATTTTATCTTTCGTTAAATATGTATTGTGATATTAATTTATGTAACTCGATTCAGGACTGAATAATCAAACATTAAAAATAACATGCAAATTTAATTGTTTATTTTTACTTTATTTTGACTCCCCTTTAAAAATGTATGCGAAAACCCGTCTACGAGATACTTAAAAAAATTCCCATTCTTTCACATGAATGCGTTTGCTCAAAAAAAATATGCACTAAATTGGCAGAGATTGTTGAGATGATTAGTTTTAGTATTGCACATAGTTGATGTCTGTGATTGTGTTTCCTTTTGACCATCCATGTCTTTATTAGTAATCACCTCAATTTCTTGAGGCTTGCTTGTATTGTCCGCATGGCTTTGTGCGATTCAATCTCCTCTGGGTTATCGTCCTCGATGATGATTACCTCTGGTTTTTGAGATTGAGGCTTCGGATTTTTTTCTGCTATGAGGACCTCTGGAGTGTCTTCCTGGGCGGACGTGCCTACATCTCTGGTGGTAAACTTTCTCACGAAATGTGAAAATTTCCTTTTTTGGCGCCCTTCTCATGCAGGGTTTCTTTTCCTTTTCTTTCTCGATCTTTTTCCAAACGGGAGATATTACTTGGTAGTCGTGATAAATCAACTCTGCTGTGTTTCCTTCCTCGAAGCCCACGTAGCTCTGCATCGACAGGCATGGCCTCAAATCGATGTCGCTTGTGCTGGCGTCAGGTATTTTAGGGCTTTCGGCGAAGAACTGACTTACTCTAATTGTCAGGAGGCCCTTTTATACCTAGCTTACCTTTGTACGGTACTGTCCCCTTTCCTTCTTCTTTCTGCGCTGCTTAGGATGTAGGCGTTGTTGGTCACTCGTTTCTTGATTTTGTATGGCCTCTCGTAAAGTGCCATTAATTTTGCCATCGTTCCTGTAGCAGGGTTTGACACGTTGCAGGCCTTTGACGTGGTACGTGGGGCACGCGGTAGGAGGTCTGTCCACCATCTTTTTGGCTTACGCCCATATTAGGCTTGGTACGGGGTGATTTACGTCCTATCATGATGTGACTCATATCATGGTTTCTATTGATTGTTCTATTGATTGTTCGGTTTGTAGGAGGCTTCTCAATAGCCGAGCCAGTTCGCGATTTACCCCTTCGACCATATTGGCCTAAGGAGGTCGTATGCAGGTAAAAATGACTTTTATATTTTTCTTATTTAATTATTATAAATGCGATTATTCTCTCGAGGTGCATTATTCCTTGGCCGACATTCTCTTGGTTCTGGATAACCGGTGTGCTTGGTACCGATCTTATCGAATTCTTCCAATAGCTGGATAATCTGCTCACTTCTATTGATACCTTGACCGACTGTCGCGGATTTTATTTTTTCGCTATAGTGACGGGCGAGTTTCATTATTATTCCTTTTTGCTCGAGTGAAGCTGTTAATTCACTCACTTGAGCAAAAATGTGTGTAGTGTATTCGGCTCTTAACTTATCGCGCATTGTGTGGAAACATCCGAATTCGAGCTTTTTCGCAATTCATGTTGAATTCTCTCATTCCAATAGCTTTGTTGGAATCTAGTCATGAAAGTGTTAATGTCAGTTATTTCATCTCTTACGATTAGCCACCAATTATTGGTCGGCCTACAGTGGGATCTTTCCATTAGGTAGTCAGTGTCGCATTCTCGTGTACGTATCACCTCCAAGTATTGCCATAATTGGCGCAGGTATTTCATGGGATTGCCATCCTCATTGTATCCCGGTAGGACATGTTTAATGTTGGACTGGGCTAGAGGCATTCGTCCCTGTGTGGGCCGGTTGAAGGTATCGGTAACTCGCTCGGGCACTCGAGTTTGCGACTTTGCTAAATAGTTCACCCTAGCCTGAATTCGAGCCTCTCACCCTTCAAGATTTTCCGTGAGGGCAGCGGAGGCCTCGAGGGCGCGGCTTACTCGATTTTCTAATGATGTAAGTTTTCTGTGCAGAGCGCAACCCTCTCCGCCTCTTCTCACTCCTTGTCCTTTTTCCCTTAAGCTATCAGGCGACGCTTTCGCGTTTTTATCTCTTCAATTTTTATGTTAATTAACGCCCAAAGCAGTTCCAAGCTGGAGTTAATTGCCTCGAAGGGTGTGCTACGTGCGTCGTCCATGTTTTCAGTTTAGGCGTTTCGTTTTGTCAAATCCGAGTCGTAAGGATCGTTTTCGGGGTCACTGCTGGGTTTTTTAGTCAGCTTTGACAAACGAAGATTATTTCTGCTCATTTTCACTATCATATGTATTGTCAATAGTTTTACAAAGAAGTGGACTTAATTTTCTTCACTGTTTATTGTCACTATACCAAGAAGGAGGAATATTTCGCGTCTTACGTGTATGGGAGACTATAAAGCTACACCCACCGGATGTGCGCCAGCTGGAAGTACGTACACAAATAAATCTTACAACAAATTTTAAGGTTTTGTGGTTTTAGTCACTAAAATATATCGCTCACTCCAGGACCATAAAGTTTCGCAAAAAATTGTAACTCACATATTCGGGGTTAAATAATCATGAGAGTGGGATGAAATCATCTAGAACGAGAGTTTCATACAATCGTAATCAAAATTCACTTCAGGGAAGGGATTTTGATTATCAATTATATTTCAACCCTCGTTCTTTGAGATTAAACAAGATAGTTGTTCAGAATTGTTACAATTTTCGAACTTATTCATATTGTTCATGTAAATATTAGAAAATAAATTGCATTTTATACTATATAGGCTTTATTTATAGAACATTAATAATAATTAAGATGAGTAGGATGTAAATTTGACATCATTCAGACCAAAAGCATCATAGATGCTAAGAAATTATCCTTCATTTCCAGTTTCTGTTTCAAGTTTCAAAACTAAACGTTTTCCTCTTCATAATGATTACATCATATCAGGACTTGGGTGAAAAATTTTAATATTGATTTGCTTGAAATTAATCTTATTCCCAGTTTCTTATTGAAAACTGTAAAAAATATTTGATTAAGATATAAATTTTGTTACCAGCATTAGGATGCTTTGGAAAAATGAACGAAGTTAGATTAAGAATTAAAGTTAGATTTATATTTACCAATAGAATTGTCTTCATTGCAGATTATTATAACATTTCAAAAACTATTTTTATGGCAAAAGTTCCTTCTAAACTTATATAAACTATTGTATAAAAAGTAATAATATTAAGAATTATAATAATAAATAAGACATTTTTTCGAATGGTAGCAAAACAAGGTTGAGCTACATTATTCCAACAAGAAAAAGATAAAGATGTACAATTGAAAAGAAAACACAAATATCAGTACCAGATCATCAATTTTTATAACAAGGAAGCTCTCGACAATGCTATGGACGTCATTTTAGTACTAACTAAAAATTCAGATTCTTTTTTGGTTCATTTTTCAGCAATTTGTCATTAACCTGATAAAAATTCAAAGTAAAAAACCCTCATTTTAGTATTCTTGTAAACGATAGGAAAAGATTGTTTGAATACTAAGAACCAACAAGAAGTTTTCCTGCCAGCTCATGAGCGGTAACAAAGGATTCAGGATGATTGTCTAGGTGCAAAGAACTAGCAAAAGATTTGATTGGCAGATCCTGAGGGGTGGCAAAGTTGACTGGCAGGCTGTCAAACATGTCAAAAATCCCAGTGCAGAAACTTAATTTTATTACTCATGGAACCATTTCAAATTGATTGTTTGAATGATGAGAACTAGCAAAAAGTTTGACTGCCAACTTCTCTGTGGTGCCAAAGTTGACTGACAGGCTGTCAAACATCCCAAAAATTCAAAAGAAGAAACTTAATTTTAGCACTCTTGAAACCCATTGTGAATAATAGTTGGAATGCCAAGAACTAACAAAAAATTGGACTGGCAACTCCTTTCTATACTTTTCCACCTCTTCTCCTCTTGCATTCTCGAACCCTCACTTTCCCTTCTTGTAAAAAGTACGACGGACGGACGGACACATGATGGAAACTATAAGGGCTTCTCTCCTTGGCTACGAAACCCTAGAATATAGGAATAAAGAGAAGTGTGTGTCAACTTGAACAAATGTGACAATCAAAATATGACCTAGCAAGCCTAGTGACCGCAGCGGTCATTATATTGTCAGCATGTGGTCACGAAGTTGCGTAACCGCTTCGCTCACAAGGTCCGCCAGGGTATATATGAACATCTAGGTTTCAACTTGCACGTCTGGGAGTGTACCATATGTGCAATTGCATATATGGGACACTTCTTACTGGACAATTCAGAATGTAGACTTGTTTCGCCACACCACTGGTGTCAGGCTGGAAAAATTTCCCTATAATTATAGATACATTATTATATTGGATTCGGATTCTAACTAATTACTATTTTGTTGCTTCATAAGATTTTAAATTCTGTAATATAATCGTTATGCCTTCGTTTTAAAGCGTTACGATTTTCCTTGACAGATGATAATATTTCATAATAGTCAAAGTTTCAATATTCTTTTTCTGTTTAGAGAAAGCTGCATTGTTATCGCTTTTTGGCATTGTCGATGGAGAATATAGAATATAGAATTATTTTGCTGAAAATCAAATGCCGCATCTTTTTCGCCTCAACAAAAAATTTTAGCTTTTTTATTTTTCTAATTACATAAGATGAACAGTTTTTTTCTCTGATTAAAATATTTTGAAATTTTTCACTTTAACTCGCAACGAAATGGTATTTTTGTAATATTTTGCAATAAAACTGACCAGAAATATGCACGATCAAGTTCTGCGACGGATGACATTAGCGAAAGTTCAAAATGTTTATTAAAATAATTGTTAATAATTTTTTTTCGAGACGGTGCATAATTCGTGCACAAACAACTTCCACCGTTTCGGGAGTCGAGCGAATTTTGAGCAAGCGACAACTGTCAGTCAGAAAGTTGTGTTTTAATTTTCTTGCGCAATGGATTTTCTCCCGCGTAGATTCTGGCACGGCCGGCAAACCGCTATCCCAGCGTTAGGTACAAGTATGTCTCTCAGCCAGGCGAGTATTTGTAATTAAAATACAAGAAATCTGGAAAACCATGGTTTATATTAAATAATTCATTTTCTCTTATAAAAATATTTAAAGGTTGCCATTTCTAGAAACATGAACTTCAAAAAAGTCCTAAAAATAAAGAATCTCCCAACATTTCTTTTTCTTGTTTACGGCGTGTCCTTCTCTATTTGTAAATTTACTTACATAGGCTTTGGAGTAGCTTCTTCACCAAAAATAAAATATATCATTTTAATTAAGTCTGTTCTGAGTAGCAGAGAATATCGTCAAAATATTATGTGATATATAAAAGTTGTTCTGTGTCTTCAGAGCTATTGCTCTCGCTCTTCTAGGAAACAAGAAAATCAAATATCTTTGAATTTCAGGTAAAAAAATTTGTTGTAGAAAGGAGAACGCTTCGCCAAAAATACACCTTGCAAGCCTATCTAATCTACTATATCGAGAGGCACTTTAATAGCAACCATGGGAAGTCCAATATTTGTTTAGCTCTTCTTCGAGTGCTCAAGTATCTTTGCGTTATTTTTTAAACACTTCTTATATTATAAATACATATCTTCAGATAGAAAACTTTATTTCATATTCAAACTAGTAGCTGTAAATCTTGATTTTTTTAGAATCACTGCATAATATTAGGCTTTATTTTGTACACTCGGATACCTCAATTGTGATGATACCATCCCAATATTCACAGGCCTCCAGATATCCGAATATAGATTTAGGACATCATGTCTAGTTTTGCTGGAAATTTGTCCAAAGAGCTACGCCATTGCATTTGACATTGTTAATTATCCGTTTATCACCTTCCTTCCTTGTATTTATTAGAACTTCTTATTTCAACTGTAAAACCTTGTATTTGCCATGATAAAACCCAGTTTCTCCTAGGTTATTCATCCGGTATTTACTTAGATCATCTACTCTGACTAGGAGACAAATGTGATATTTGCCAGAATAATGTTGCTAAAACCATAAATCTAATTAGAAGTCTTGGTTTTATTGTGAACTACAATTTAAGTAACCACACTGCGAGTGAACGCATCGAGTATCTGGCTTTTGTAATTGATTCGGAAATGTTCACCATCGAACCAACTACGATAAAAAAGAAACGAAACTTGGTTGCTTTGATTAATATTTTTAAAAACAAGCGTCTTTGCAAATTTATGAATTTGCGCGACTAACTGGATAAGTCACGGTATCGCCGGAGGCTAAATGTGGTTCGAAACACCTTAAAAGACTTAAGAATGTCAAGAAAGCAGCGCTGGTCATAAAAGGAAACGATTGTGATAAAGAGATGCATCTCACGAAGCTTTGAAGGAAGATTTCTTCTGGTGGATAAATACTTTGCAATTAGCATCACGTAAAATAAGGCTAAACTTCTTTTAAACAGAAATCCTTTTGAAAGCGCCTTTCTGAAGGTCGGGCGCTTAATCGAAGGCTTATAGAGCGCGAGGTTTTGCTGAAAAATAAAGGTAAATATCTGTCAGTTGAAGTTTTCCGGTTTTTTCAATAAAGAAAACACTTAATCCTCAAGGGAATCTTAAAAAAAATTGTATTAAAAGTATTGAATATTGGATTCTACACATTTTGCCCATCTTTCAGGCAAATCATGTATACCATTCCGAAAAAACTTTTTCTCCTTCGAGGCACACCATTCGACGAGTGAGTGTCCCATCGATGCGAAAAGGTGATAGTCGGACGGAGCGAGGTCTGGAGATTATGGCGCCACTTTAACGGTATGAAACGGTGCGTTGTCATGTTGTAGGATAACTTTGCCATGCCTTCAGGCCCATTCCGGCCGTTTTTCGATCAACGCATGATTCACATTGATAATTTGTTGTCGATAGCGATCCGTATTCACAGTCTCGCCAGTTTTAATAACTCGAAATACACCACATCACACTGGTCCCACCAAACACAGAACATTGTCTTACGGCCAAAGCGATTTGGCCTTGCAGTCGATGGGTCGACCTCACCAAGTGAAAGACATGATTTTTTCCGCTTCGGGTTCTCGAAGTAAATACATTTTTCGTCCCCGTGACAATTCGATGCAGAAAAGATTTTCTTTCGAACCGTTCAAGCAGCATTTCACAAATGGATTTTCGATTTTCCATTTGTCTTTCTTTCAGTTTGTGTGGTACCCGTTTTCCATACTTTTGGATTTTTCCCATGGCTTTTAAACGTTGGGAAATTGCTCCTCGGGTCACATTTAGTGTTAGTGCCAAATGTTGTTGCGATTGGGTTGGGTATTCATCCAATACCGCCTGCAACATTGTCTGTTAAATCGAAATCTCCACTTTTAAATTGACGAAACCATGTCTCACGTGTTCTAATCACTGGAGCATGTTGACCATAAGTTTCTTCCAGAAATCGACGAGCTTCAACTGCTTTTTTCTTTTGATTAAATAAGCAAAGCAACGAATGCCGCAAATGCCATTTACTTGGAACGAAATTCGACATCTTTCTTGAGGTAAACAAATATGATGCTATTATTTTGGCAGAATGGAATTGTGTTTTTTTGAAGGTTCTTGTCCATAGAAAAATATGACATAGATGCTAAATAATAGAAATGTATGCATATCTCTGTGGATTAATTTTTTCCTCCAAAAGTTTATCTATCACCTTAAATTAAATAATTCAATTTTATTGCTAAATAGAGAAAAATTAAAATTAATTTATTTACGTTATTTAATATCAGCTAATAAAGAATTAATCAGCTCATAACATAAAAACCATTCATGAATTATTTTCAACTATTTAAGGAAAAATTAAAATATATTTACACATAATTTCGAAACCAGAACTCGGATGCTCATTTAAAATGACAAAACATTAACAAAATAATATAATTGGAAAGGAGGCGTTTTACATTTTCTATTATTTTCATTTAGGCATTGAAATAATTTTTATTATATTTTTTTCTAAATTTTTCTTTTATTTCTGAAAATTTGATTTATTATTAGCAACTAATTTTGAGAAACTAACCTTTAATCTTTATTTAATTTAATATTTGGAATAAATTATTCACCTAATAATAATTTAATTATTTCACAATATGAGAAGATTTTAACTACAATTTACACTGAAACATTCAGATAATTTTTACTTAATATTTTTTTCAAATTTGAAATTTATTTATTAAAATTTGATTTATTAAAAACTTTTTAACTAATTTCAGAAACCGTAAATTTTAATAGAAATAATTATTAGTTAGTAAATTAGTTTACGACATAAAAAGCATTAAAGCATCATTTTCCTTAAATCATTCTAATAATTTTTACATTATATTTTTTTAAAGATTAAAACAGCATTTCTACGTATGTAATTTATTAATAACCCTTAAAATTTATTTTTTAAATTGCTATTATGTTACCTAATTTAAAACAGCTTAAATTTGAGTCTTTATGTAATTCAATATTGTGGTCAAAATTATGCGGCTAAAAATTAATTAAATATTTCACAACGTAAGAAACCTGATGCAATTATTTTCATTGAAAAAATCAAATTATTTTTTATTTTTAATATATTTTTTAATTTGAACTTTAAATTTTAAATATTTTTATTTCTTTTGAATTCATAGCAGAAAAATTAAAATTTAACAGAATGATTTATTAAATGTTTAATCACCTCAAAACAAAAAAAGGATTAAACTATTATTTTCATTAAAAATTCAAATAATTTTCACCTTATATATTTTTAAATTTAATTAATTGTAAGCTTTTAAATAATTTTAGAATATTTAAATTTTCGCAGAATAGATTTATAATTAATTAATTAATAAGTTAATAACATAACAATCATTGGAGGATTAATTTCATGGAAATGTATGTAAAAATAATTTTGCAAATGGGAAATTGAAAATTGAAACTTGAAACACATTGATATATAATTATTTTAAAAATTTAATTTAGATCAAGATTTCAGAACTTTAAAAACATTTTTAAAATTATGAAATTATAATAGGGGAATTTAAAATATAGATAAACTTTTATTATACAAATCATATCCATTACTAAATAACATAAAGACAAAGTAAATAATAATTTTTTTCTTAGTTAAACAATATATAACTTTAATCTTGATGTAATTTAATATTGTAAGCAAAATAATTAGCTAATAATAATTTTCCAATCGATAACATAAAAAGCATTGAATAAATTATTTGTATTCTATCATTTAAATATTTTTTATTTTGCATATAATTTTTTCTATTTTTTATTGATTTCTTTCTATTTTTTTCATACATTTTTCCCTTCTTGTTACTTGGAGTAAGTAATTAAATAAGGGGCCCGGTCGACACTACACATATCGATACTACACATTATATGAATTCTACACATTAAGCGAAAACGTCGAGTCTACACATTAAAGTCTACACAATTAAGGTTCGACCATTAACTCTACAACGTTTTATAACAAATTTTTTCAAAACTGTACACATTAACTGTGTACATTAAAGTCTCCACACAAAAACCCTGCACATTGAACTCTACACATTAAACTCGAAAATTGTAAGCTCTAACATTAAACTCTACACAAATAAACTCTCCACATTGAAACTCTCCACATTGAAACTCTCCACACTGAAACTCTACACTTTAAACTCTACACTTTAAACTCTACACTTTAAACTCTACACATTAATACTGTCACGAGACAAATTTTTCTGATAAAAAGGCCCACATATTAAACTAGGCACATTATCGGACATGCTCGAGAATATTAAGTCCTTAAACCAATTTACTTCAACTGGCCCCGCAAAAGACTTACTTAGTTAGAGCCTAGAGCGCGCGACTGTTGATTCTCACGTCGCGCGCTCGATAGTATATTTTTCTCGCGCTTCGCGCTCGAGAATGCATGCTCCGCTCGATTTTTTTTACCCCACATTTGTGCGCAAGCCTTTTAAAATTAAATTTCAGAGAATCGAAAACTGTCATTTTGCGATTGTAAATTCTCTTTTGTTAGAGCTTCTTCGGCTTTAAAGAACACATTCTCATGATGTATATCATGCTTCGTACTTTATTTGGACGAAAATGCGAACTTTTCTACATTATGTTCAACTGTAATATATCAAATGTAGATTATATTTATTTCTGCCCCTCGGGTTTGTACTGCGCTTATTCAGACCCTGCAAAATAATGTACAAATTTTATTTTTTATGATTATTTTAATATTCGTTTCTTATTTTGCATTCAATTTTATTCTAAAGCTCGATCCGTTGCACCCGGGTGGTCGACTCACCAATTACAATTGTTTTCGCTATTCACAAAATTCAAATTCCTAAAAAGTTCTCGTAAAATACGTGCTAAACTATCTGGTGTGCCACTCGTTCAACCCGGTTCGGCGACTCACCATTTCGATATGTTTTCGTTATTCGCAAAATTTAAGTTTTTTTAAAGTTCTCGTAAAATACGTATAAAACTGCCTGGTACACGACTTTGTGCATCCTGATCGTCGACTCACAATTTTTAGTTATTTTCGCTGTTAGAACAATTTCGATTTTGAAAAAGTTCTTTTAGAATACGTGCTAAGATACCTGGTGCGCGACCCGGTGCACCCGGGTTGTTGACTCATCATTTGAATTTTTATTCGGTAATCACAAAATGAAAATCTTTTATAAGTTCTCGTAGAATACGTCTTAAACTACCTGGTGCTTGATCCGGTGCATTCAGATCGTCGGCTCATTATTTTTAGTTATTTTGGCAGCTGGCACAATATAAATTTTTAAAATGTTCTTGTAGAATACGTGTTCAGCTATCTGGTGCGCCAGCCGGTTCACCCGGGTACTGAACTTACCTTTGAGAGACGTCTAGACTATTGGCAAACCAAATATTTTTATTTTTAACGCTGGCTAATTTTTTCTGACAGTTACATGTTCTTGAGAACATACATTTGTATTTATCGTGTCCTGAGCATGGGGGGCGGACAAGAGCAAGGCCATGCAAACTTCTTTCACGCGGGTTATTAAAAAATTGCGCAAAATTCAATAAAGAAAATAATCTTTCTTTTATATGTGATAATTTCATTTGCTAAAATACTGATGTTTTTAAAATCAAAATTGAAATCATGATCAAAGGAACGTGCATATTGAGATATTTTTTTTTCTGATAAACCTTGTATGTACGGAAGAATTAAACTTTTATCGTTTTTCTAGATTGTTTCTAACCATTTTGACTTTTTACTTTTACTAAAATTGTTATAAATTTTATGTGTTCTTTCTTTAATTATACTATTTATAAGGGGTAATGGATAATTGTTGATAATTAAAGTTTCTTTGATTTGTTTAATATTGTCTTTTCTGAACTAAACATCACTAAGTTTTATTCCTCTGTCAATTAAATTTTTTATTTGTCCTATTTTTTATTCAAAAGGATAGTGTGGGTTGTAATTTAAATACTGGCCAGAAAAGGTTGGTTTTTTATACCAGTTTGTTAGAATTAGTCCATCATCTTTTTTTATCCATCGATGTTGTTAAAAACTTTGACAAATTCTTAAATTTTTTCATTAGGAATTATAGCAAAAACTTCATCTACATAAAGTTTAAATGATGACTGGAGATAATTGATACCCCATTATGCAGCCTGATGTTTGTTTGTAAGAGCATTTATTAAAATAAAAAACTGTGTTCTTGATAACTGTAATAACCGCGATAAGTATTTCGTTTTTTGAGATTTTGTTTAAATCTCTATATAGATTTAATTTTTTTCCTACACATTCCATCGCCAAATCTAGAGGTATGTTGTCAAACATGGACACCACATCCAGAGACACCATGGAATGGTAAGGAGGAACTTTTACGTGTTTTATTTTTTCTCTAAAATTCCAAATATCTTTTAAAAATTAATCTGTAGTACCTTGAACTGGTTTAAGAATTTTGGCTAAATATCATCATCATCAATCGGCAAAACATTTGATCGTTATTATAAGATTTATTGTGCCACCAAGTAAGAACCTCATTGCACTTTTCTTCTATTGTAGGAACCAAGTTTGTTGAAACTTTTTTGTATCAAGATCCATTACTCAACATATTTTTAACATCTGTTATGTAATCTTTTATATTAGCTGCTACAGTGATATTGCCTTAATGGGCTTTCAGAAAATTGGGGTCTTTGTTTTCTTTTTGATAATCTGCAATTTTTTTAACAAAGTTATTATCATTAAATTTATTATTTTCATTATGGTTCAAAATTAATTTTTTAATGTTTTTTCTGATTTCTTGTTGTTTAGATGTGTCCAAAGTTTGGATGCAATCTTCAACAGAAGCAATGATGTTGTTAGTAGGTGGTTTGTTTGATTTGAATAAAACTCCAAATTTATTGCCCAAAGATAGTTTTTCAGCAATGTCTGCTGGGATACGTTTGTTAGAAAGGTTTTTGAACCACTTTCTTAACCTAATATTTCTGATGACTTCGTTTTGATATTATATTATATATTTATTATATATTTCCATATCAATATGACGTTGCATAAAAACGTAACTGAGCCGTTTTTCTTCGACGTTTGTTTTTCTTGTGGTAGAAGATTCAATTTTTTCTGTAAAAAATTAATATTTTTTGGTTTTTCGAGCTTAAAAATTTAACTGGTGATGATGATTATGGCAAAAAGCGACAACAATGCTTTCGAGGTTTCCGTGACACACATATTTTTTAGAGCAAGGCAGGTAGTAAAAACGCACAGTCATGATTTAAACTTCTCGAAAGAGATAATTAATTTCGCCGATCAAGATTATGAATTTTTAAAAGAAAAAAAACGTCTTTATATTAAAGAGTTTAACTTTTGTTCCTCATGAAAATTGTACAGAGCCGATGGTGTAGTTAACGTATGGCAATAACCCATTTCTGTAGGTCTGAAATTTCAAATAAATTTTGTAAGTCTTGCAAATAGTTCAGTAAATAGTTCAGAAGTTATGACCTCTTAAAGTGATTTTTTAGTGCAAAATACTTTAAATCTTTTACATTGTGCACAATATCTTATTGTCTGTACATCCTTTATAAAAGTCGTAGGCAAATTAATTGAAAAAAGATTATATTATCTTTAAAACTAAAAAAAAATTGATTCTAGCTCTTATAAAACAGAAGTTATAGTCTCTTATAGCAGACTACTTTTTGTCGAATTCTTTTTACAAATTGAAAAATCAAATTATGGTAACTGTTTTGTTTAAATTTAATAACCCAATACATTTCTCATTCACTAATGTCATGCAAAAACTTATTTACTTTCTCAAATGCCAAGAGATATAGTAAGTCACGATGCAAATCGAAAAAAGGTGTGCTTACTCTGTTTTGGTAAGACTAAGCACAAGCTAAGTTTAAACGGGAAATTGGAAATCACAATGAAACGCTAGTCGATTTCAATTATGCGGACGAAAGGTTACAAACTGTTATCTGCTCTGGATGTGACAAAGATATTTCGCGCTTGAAGAGTGAAATTGATAAAACCCTTAACTTACCCGATTTTAATGAAATTCCACAATTCAAAATGAGTACCAGATCAAGTCATCTTTGTGAATGTCGAGTATGTGATTGCCAGAACACCAATAATTGGAAATTTTTCAAATGGTGATAAGTTACCTGCTCGAAAAAGGATTTTTTCTGAGATTTCCAGTGCAAACTCAAGTGCGTATGATTTCATTCTGAACAACCTTCAAATGATTCTAAAAATTCAAATTCCTATGTTGTCACTACCTGTTTTTAAATATATAATTTTAGCTTTATGTGAACATAGATGTCAACACCAACAACATCCTTCTCTATCTTATCCTAACGCTATCCTTTCTTTTCTTGTGTTAAAGATGATCCTGGACCTCCCAAAACTGACCAAAAAGAAAAATCTGAAGTGCGATGCACCTTTTGTTTTTCGTTAATAGGGAAAGTATATCTCAACAGTGCAATTTGTCAACCCGACTAGATAATCTCATCAAATTTTTTAAATAATCACCGCCTAAATCAAAAGATCACGTGACTTCGTTATTAATGAAAAAAACAGTGATTGAAGAGAAGAAATTTGGGAAAAATGTGAGCGTGGCGCTATCTCAGCGCAAAAGTGGCTCAAAAAAGAATATTAATTTAAACCCTCAAACTGAATCTACAAAAAAGCCCTCAATCACGGCAGATAATGTTAAGAATTTAAAGGCTCAATTTCATTTAAGTCAAAAGGTAACTGAGAGGTTCGCATAATTTATTCGTTCTTGTACTAAAAACAAAAAAATGATTGAACCGAATTTGAGCATGAAACTAAGAGCTGCAAGTCACTGCCTGAATAGGTTTTTTACTGCAGAGAATTTTAGTTTTTCTTATGTCAAGGCTGGTAAAAGGTCATCAACGGATGAAATTGTTTTTTGCTCAAATCTCGCAGATCTAATTTCTTATGAAATTTAAAAACGAGAAGCTGGTCAAGGTTATTTGAAATTTGGCCTCTACGGTGGAGGTGGCTTTTTGAAGCTGTGCTTATCTATACAGTCTACATACGAGTCTGCAAGATTGGAAGGTACCCGTAAAAAATATGGACAAGTAAGCACAAAGCGGATGAAAGATTCAGGAGTTAAGAAGCTTTTCATCCTCGGACTTGGGCAGAACTGTCAGGAAAACTTTGACAACGTATCCAAATTATGTTCCAAAATTGACATTAATCGTTTTGGTGGAACTATCGCAGTTGACTTGAAAATGCGTAATATTCTGGGTGGCATCATGTCACACAGCAGTTTTTATCCATGCACATAGTGTTATGTCGAAAAGAATACACTCCACCAAGTTGGTCCTTTCAGAACTGTATACAGTATTCAGAAAAATTTTGAGAAATTTGAAGAAGCAGGTTCAGTTCAATCGCAAGCTAAGATTTACAAAAACTGCATCCATCCACCGATCATCACAAGCAGTGAAGATAAAGCACTATTAGACATAATTTCGTCTCCTGCACTCCATATAATGTTAGGTGTCGTTAACACTCTTTTCACTCACATGCTATCTGAATTTAACGAAGTATCTGTAATGTGGGTAAGAGCTTGTCATGTGGAGAGGCAAGCAGTTCACGGTAAACCTGCATTTAACGGAAATGGGTGCAAAAAATTATTGGTTCTAGTAGATATTTTGCAAGCAAAAAGCAACGTACATTGCTTAAAGTATGTTCAAGCCTTCGATAATTTTCAGAAAGTGGTGAAAGCATGATTTGGTGAACATTTAAATTATAAATTCAAAGAATGTATTTTGACTTTCAAAAAAAGCAACTTAGATTTGAATATCCGCGTGACTCCTAAACTTTAAATTGGGATTTTTCAGTGAACAGGCAATGGAGTCTGTTCACTTTTAATTTAAAGAGATCTGGAAAATATTTAAAGTTTGTAAATCTCATCCAGATTATTGTACTAGATTATTGAGAGCCTTGTGCAAATTTAATAGTCTTCATGTGTGAATATTTTTTAAAAATGTTGTAAATAGTTTAATTGTGAAATTCTATTATCTATCTCTCGCCTTGTTCATGACAGTATTAATAAATTATTAATATATAAAGTAGCAATAAATTATTTATAAGTTTCCCCTAATTAATGCATTTAAACCTTTACTTCCAACGATTTGCTTTTCCAAGCATGAGAGTTAAAAAAAGTAGTGAAAAGTGCTAATGCAATATATACAAAATAAAATTTTAATAAAAAATGAGATATAATAATGTTCTACAAAAAGTAGTCTGCTATAAAGGACTATACCTTCTGTTTTATAAGAGAACTTTTACACTGAAAAATCACTTTAAAAGGTCAAAACTTCTGAACTAATTGCGGTAGGACATTTTTTTTTCTTAATTATTCGAAAATTTTTGCACTTTCTTTTTACATTCTAAAAATGTTACTAAAATTGGGCCAGAATTGTGGAATCTCAAAAAAACTGATGTCCTCCACGCATTCTTTAAAATCTAAAAGGTATTGTGAAGTAAAACAATATTAATAACACAGAAGCTTATTTTGGGCGCAAAATTAAAGGGTTTTAGTAGAGAAAACGTCGCTTATTACTTCTTCCTTTAGAAAAAAAATCACATAAATTGTTTAAAAACAACAAATATAAAGTTATTTTAAAAGGAGGTCTAACTATTTTTTTCATATTTGGTAAAGATACTTAGGTGGCATCCCTAAAACATCATTTCTGGGGTTCAAACTTAAAATATCCCAAAATGTTCAGGTCGCTGCCGGAAAAGCAGAGTTTGGTAGAGAAGGGTGATAATAGTAAGGGGCTGAAGGAAACGGTGATGAAACCGAAGAACAGAAGAAAGAGGAAAGAATAAAAGAAATTCGCGAATTCATGATGAAAGTAATGGGAATTTATGAAAAAAGGCAGGAAAAAGGGGAGAGGAATTAAGGGAAGAAATCAGGAGGGAAATTGCTGAACTTAGGAAAGAAATAAAAAAATGGAAAGAAGTTAGGGGAAAATTAGAAACGAGGATGCAGTCATTGGAGCAAAAGCTAGAGAAGCAGGAGGATAATAATAAAAAGGTAGAGGAGATGCAAGGTAGAATTAGAAAGATAGAAACCTCGAACCGGGATCTTGGTAGGGGCGTGAATGGGAATACGGACCAGGAAAGAATGAGGAAAATAGAACCAAGAATAGAAAAAAAGAGAGGGAAGAAAGAAAAAGATACGCAGTGATGAAGGGCATAAGATTTGAGAGAAAGGAGGTGCAGGCTGGAGTGGAAGAAGTACTAAAAAGGATTGATGCAAAAGTAGAGATAGAGGAAGTGCGAAGTATAGGAAGAGAAGAACGAAGAGGGGACAGAATGGTACTATAGTGAAACTAAAGAAATGGGAAGATAAGAGGGAAGTAATGGCGAAGAAGAGGATGTTATATGGGAGCTTGGAGAAAATAGAGGATGATTCGACATGGGTACAAAGCAGGATGCAATATAAGTTAAGGAAAATAGCGGAAGAGGAAAGACAAAAGGGAACAAGAACGTGGGTTAAATATGGGAGGATAAAGATAGACGAAGTATGGTAGGATTGGGATTAAGAAAGGGAAGAGTTAGTAAGAAATGAGAAGCAGGGAAACTAGGAGAAGAAGAAACGGGACGTAGGAAAATAAGCAATAGCAAGAGGCAAAAAGAGACAAAAAACGAATGTAGGGAAGAATGGAGGATATGTTACTGGAATATAGCAGGATTGGAGAAA